>PVIC010035589.1:0-18994 GCA_004025085.1 Thryonomys swinderianus
GGGTTTTGATCATAAATGGGTGTTGGATTTTGTTAAATGCTTTTTCTGCATCTATTGAGATAATCATATGGTTTTTGTCCTTGAGTCTGTTAATATAGGGTATTACATTGATTGATTTATGTATGTTGAACCAGCCTTGCATCCCTGGGATAAATCCAACTTGATCAGGGTGTATGATTTTCTTGATAACTCTCTGTATTCTGTTTGCAAGTATCTTATTGAGGATTTTTGTGTCAATGTTCATTAGAGAGATTGGCCTGTAATTTTCTTTTTTAGTGGTATCTTTCCCTGCCTTTGGAATCAAGGTGATGGTTGCTTCAAGGAATGATTTGGGGAGTACTGCTTCCCTTTCAATTTCATTAAGGAGATTGAGAAGTACTGGTATTAACTCTTCTTTAAAAGTTTTGTAGAATTCAGCAGTGAATCCGTCAGGACCAGGGCTTTTCTTTGTTGGCAGGTTTTTTATTACATTTTCAATTTCCCAGATTGATACTGGGTTGTTTAACATTTTTATATCTTCTTCACTCAGCTTTGGAAGTTCATATGAGTCTAGGAATCTATCCATTTCTTCTAGATTTTCCGTCTTCTTGGAGTATAGATTTTCAAAGTATGTGTTTATGATCCTTTGGACTTCTTCTGGGTCTGTGCTGATTTCCCCATTTTCATTCCTTATAGCATGGGTTTGAGCCTTTTCCTTCCTTTGTTTGATAAGGTTGGCTAAGGGACTGTTGATCTTATTTATCCTTTCAAAGAACCAGCTCTTTGATTCATTGATTCTTTGTATTGTTCTCTTTGTCTCCACTGCATTAATTTCTGCTCTGATCCTTATAATTTCCTCTCTAGAATGTGCTTTGGGTTTGTTTTGCTCCTCTCTTTCTAATTGTCTGAGGTTCATCATTAGATTGTTTATTTCAGTTTGCTCTATTTTCTGAGTGTAGGCATTCACTGCTATGAATTTCTCTCGCAGAACTGCTTTCATTGTGTCCCATAAATTCCTCTATGTTGTGCTGGGGTTGTCGTCTAGTTGTAGAAACTGTTTAATTTCTTCTCTAATTTCTTTTGTGGCCCATTGGTTGGTTAACAGAGTGTTGTTCAATTTCCATGTGTTTGTGAGGATCTAGGAATTTCTTCTGCTATTCAGCTCCAGTTTCAAGGCACTGTGGTCTGATAGTATGCAGGGTATAACTTTGATTCCTTTGCATCTACTTAAGCTTGTTCTATGGGCTAGAGTGTGATCTATTTTGGAGAATGATCCATGAGCAGCTGAGAAGAAGGTACATTCTCACTTTGAAGGGTGAAAAATTCTGTAGGCATCTAATAAGTCTATTTGCTCCAAAGTTTGATTTAGCTCAAGTATTTCCTTATTGATCCTTTGTCCAGTTGATCTGTCAATTTGTGACAATGGAGTATTAAAATCCCCTACTACTATTGTATTCACGGATGACTGGCTTTTCATGTCCAGTAATGTTTGTTTTATATAGTTGGGTGTGTTAGGGTTCGGTGCATAAATATTTATGATTGTTATTACTTTGTCTTGGATAGTTCCTTGTACGAGAATATAGTGACCTTATCTCTTTTAATCAGTTTGGGTTTGAAACCTATTTTATCTGCAAACAAGATAGCCACTCCTGCTTTTTTGCAGTTTCCTGTGGCATGGAGGATTGTTTTCCAACCTTTTATTTTCAGTCTATGGGTTTCCTTCTGAATTAAATGTGTTTCCTGTATGCAGCAGATTGTAGGATCTTGCTTCTTGATCCAGTCTGCTAGTCTGTGTCTTTTAACTGGCCCTTTGAGGCCATTGACATAAATGGTTATGACTGATATGGACATATTCCGAGCTGCCATGTTTCCCTGTTCTCGGTTCTTTTCTTCTTTGCTTTTCCCCTTTTCTATTTAGTTTCTTGTTTGCCCAGTGAATTCACTCTCCTGGGTCTCATGGGTATGGAATTTTCTGTGTTTTTTTCCAAGATGTTCTTTAGGATGTTTTGGAGTGCAGGTTTCGTATTTGTGAAGTTTTTCAGGTGTTCTTTATCATGGAAGTATCTTACTTCCCCATCTATTCTGAAAGATAGTTTTGCAGGATACAACAATCTAGGTTGGAGGTTGTTTTCCTACAGTGCTTGAAATACTTCCCTCCACACTCTCCTTGCACTGATTGTTTGTGTTGAAAAGTCTGCTGTGATCCTAATGGGCTTCCCTTTGTAGGTGATTTTCTTCCTTTCTCTCACTGCTTTCAGTATTTCTTTCTTTGTTTTGCATCTGGAACCTTGATAATTATGTGTCTAGGTGTAGATATTTTTATGTCACGGTGTTTTGGAGTCTGATAGGCCTCATTTATATGTATGTCTATATCTTTTCCTGTGAAGTTTTCTGTTGCTATATCCGACAATAGCTATTTTATGTCTTTTACACTGTCTCCTGCTTCCTCATTGACTCCAATGAGTCTTATATTATTTTTCTTTGAGTCATCTAGAAGCTGTTGAATTGATTTCTCATGGTCCCTTGTTCTCTTCCATAGATTATACCTTTCCTGCTCGCTGGCTGCTATGCTGTCCTCTAGGTCTGAGATTCGGTTCTCTGCTTCATTCATCCTACTGTGCAAGCTTTCATTCTCCTTCATCATTCCCTGGAGCTCTGCTTGAAGCTGTTTAAAAGGTTCCATTGCTTCTGCTATTTTGGATTCTATCATCTCGCTGGTCTCTTCTTTAATGAAGTCTTTCACTGAGGACAGTATCTCTGTTTTGATCTCAGAGATGAGTTCTGATTTCGATTTTACTAGATCCACTTTAGTTACCATGTCCAAAAGTCCTGGTGTTTGAGTTTCAGTTTGCCCTATTTCCCTTTTCTCTGAATTTCCCTGTGGTGGTGATCTTTGTGTCTGGTTTTTTGTGTATTTTCTCATTTCTGCTCTTTCATTGTTATCAATGCTCTTCTTTGCCTGAAGACAGGGCAATGTTTGTTGCAGGTCTCTTTCTTTCTATTATCTGGGGCCCTTTGGATGCAGCACTTTCCTGGGGGGTCTTCCTTGAATCTGTAATGACCCTTGAGAGTTCTCAGTTCTGACACCTCATGGGAGGTATTTGAGCAGAGCAATCACATCATGTTTGTTACCATAATACAATAAATGCCAATATCAGTTTTAAACACAGTAAATAAGATAAAATGTTTTTTTAAATTCTATTCTGGAGACTTTGAGCTTATGAGTTACCTCCATGTCCCTATGCCGAAATTTAGAATTAATCAGCAATGTGTATACAACATACAGATTGTAAATGTAGCCCCTGAATCCTTTGGGGATAAAAGGTCACTGGGGAATCAGGGAGGTAGGGAGACAGGAGGATAATGAAATAGGGTTAGCAGGGCCGGAGGGTTAGCTCAGTGGTTCCGGCGCTTGCCTCGCAAGCGCAAGGACCTGAGTTCGATCCCTGGTAACCACATAGAATGCTGGGCATGGAAACACGCCCACCAACAATCAACACCACATACCACAATGCCGGATGTGGTGGCTCACGCCTGTAATCCTCCCACTGGGGATGCAGAGACAGGAGGATTGCTGAGTTCACGGTGGCTTTCCTGGGCACCATAGTGAGCCCAGGGCCAGCCTGAACTACAAAGCGAGACCCTGTCTCCAAAAAGCAACAACAAAAAAAGAAAACAAACAAACAAAAAAGAAATAGGGTTAGCAGATTTAGGAAGATCACCTATACCCTAGAGCCTCATATATGCTAGCGGGTACTACAGGATAAAAGGGCATATTTACAACAGTACCAACTGTATGCTGTAAGACCGCTGGAGGCTTTGCACAGCTTCTTACAATAGTACAGAAGAAGCAATAGGGCAGCCTAAGAATCTTTTACTTCTGGGTATTGCTTCTGAAAGGAAGATAGGAGAGGGTGTGGGGACAAGAGGTAAATAGCGGGATTTAGGAGTGGATGGCAAAATAGAAGCTAGATTCCCCCTCCTTTTTTTTTTTTTTAAGCTTGACTGGTGTCTTAGTGCGGCTCCAGGAGCACACCTCTTGTGGAGGGATGCAGGAGATGGCTCCAGCTCCTCTAGGGCCTGGGTCCTCACAACGCAGCTCTGGGGTGGGGTTGGGGCTGGGTGGAGCCCCTCAACCCTCTGTGGTGCGGCTGGCGCCCAGGGTCCGTACCTGACTCTTCACTGCACAGCTTCAGGATACAGTGGGCCGGTGGGCGGCCTTCAGTCCGCTGGAAATGGACGGCGCCCTGCAGCCGGGTCCGCGCCGCTCCCTCAGTGCGCTGGAAATGGACGGTGGCCCGCAGCAGCCGGGTCCACGCTGCTCCCTTCAGTCCCGAGTATACATTCTTTTGGCAGACTCTGTATTATCTCATCAAGTCCCCATGACGTAACTGACAGTGATTTGGTAAGTGTTTTAAACTTCAGATCCATATCCAAGGAGCTTTCAGGAAGTAACTTGGAAGGTTTACCTCATCTAATATATGAGAACACCTGGTCAACTGTAATCAAATCAGATAGTAATTCTAGTTGTAATTGTAGCTTGTATAGTTTTTGGATTCTTGAGATATAGTGCAACCATGTAGATTCTTCAGGTTGTAATCTAGTTTTTGAAAACTTTTTTCTTTTCACAAAAGATACAGAATACACTGATTCTAACTAAATATAGTAAGTCCAATCTCTCAAAGAATGAATATAAGGCAATCAAACATCTGCTGACTGTCAAAGGAACTGATGCTTCCAAAGTTCCAAAGTATGTTGCTAAAATGTAAATCAGGTCCTCACACAAATACAAAACTGTAGAGTTCTGTGGGGGTAATAAGTTTATTTTAGGTATAAAACTCTGAAGATGTTTCTAATTTGTTGTCCATCTGACCACAGAGGCGTTGTGTAGCAGCTGGGATTGCAGTTGGTTTCATGAAACAGAAGCCCGACGATGGTGATTTAACCAAGCTGGTTTCATTTCTTTCTTTTAACAGTAAGTCTAGATCTGGTGCAGCTGGTAAAAGAAGTTGCCAGGAATGCAAATAACACTCCATGTTTTAATCTGTTTTAATGTGCAGTAACAAAATGCCTGAAACTGCACACTTTATAAGGAAAAGAGGTTTATTTTGGGTCTCAGTTTTGGAAACTACAAAGTTTAGACACATATGTTAAGAGGGTCATGTTGTGTCCTAACATGGTAGATGGCATCACAATGTAGGAAAGCAGTGTGAAAGGCCAAGGGGAAGTGGCAGGCTTTCCTTGTAATGTAATTTTACCAATCTAGTCCTGCCATAGCAAGAAATTTCTTCCACGAGAAAAGGATTAGTTCCTCTTAAAGGCTATAACACTTCACAACTCTGTTAAACTGGGAGAATCAAGTCTCAGCATGGGCTTTAGTGGGGGAAATCCATATTCAATTTCATCATTATGGAATTTTAATCTCTTGGTTGTGAGATGTTAAGGAGATGGGGAAAAGATAATTCTGCCCCACCCTCTTCATTTGTGGTACTGGGGATTAACTCAGGGCTTTCATACTGAGATTTTTAATATTTTCTTTTTTTTTTTTTTGAGACAGGGTCTCGCTTTGTAGTTCAGGCTGGCCCTGAGCTCACTATGGAGCCCAGGCAAGCCTTGAACACAGCAGTCCTCCTGTCTCTGCCTCCCGAGTGCTGGGATTACAGGTGTGAGCCACCACGCTCGGCACTGTGGTATGTGGTATTGATTGCTGGTGGGCATGAGTCACTACGTCCAGCATTGTATGTGGTTACCGGGATTGAACTCAGGACCTTGCGCTTGCGAGGCAGGCGCCAGAACCACTGAGCTAACCCTCCGGCCCAATATTTTTTTTTGAGGCATGGTCTTCCTAAGTTACTAGATTGCCTGGGCCGGGCTGGGCTTGAATTTGTGATTCTCCAGCATCACCTTCCTCAGAGTGTTGGGATCACAGATGTATGCTCTGTGCCTAGAAATTCTCTTTTTATTAAAAACCTGTTTTCATTTTGTTGTGTCAAACAAAGTCTACATAGATAGCCTCTAGCTTCTTTGGAGTCTGGAAATGTGGAATGTATTTTCAAATTAAGGATATTAATAAGGATGAAGAGGGAAAGAATGTGTTGCAAAGTTATTAGCCTGAAGCTTGGAAGTTTTGGGTGTTCATTTAAGCTCTACCATTTGCAGGCTCTGCAAACATGGACAAAGTACTTTTCCTCTTTGGTGTCAGGCATTTATCTGTGAAATGATGGGGTGGGAAAAGACCCGCAGTATATTGGAGCTGGTTCATACCAACTCATGAGAACTGACTGGATATCTTTTTCCAACTGTGTGATCATTGATTTATGTTGGTGGCCTAATATGACCTTAGTGGGAACTTTTACATTATAGATATTGGCATATGCTCCAAATTAGGGCTTTTCTACCCACTTTCTACCCAAGGAAGTTGTTAAATATTTTCCACTATTTGAGAGGCCTTCTAGGTTTAACAGGCTCTGAATGTAACATTTCAGTTCTATGAACCAGAGATTTAAAGAGTAGTGAGAAATTACTTTAGAAATTTCTAAACCTACTTATTTTTCTATTTTGTCTCAGTGTTTCTCATGCCATCTCCATTTTCTTCACTCCTTCCATTCTGCTCTTTTATTGCCTTCTCTTTTTTCAACCACCATGTTATAAAAATTAGAAGCAAATATACTTGTTATGATCATATGCCAGAATTTTGTGTTTCTGGGTTGTCAAATGAGAATAACATGTTTTATCTCAATATTTAAAAAACAAAAACCATTCCTTTATACAATTAAATCTGAGGTGGTTTATTTTTATATTTTTATTATTATGTTTACAATTCTTAATAATTGTCTTCATTTTGGTGGGTTTGTACATGTATATATCATATTTAGAGTTGATTTTTATTTAAGTCAACTCCAAATCACTTTTCTTCCCAGTGTACTTTAAAGAAATCATCCAACTACTCTTAATCTTCTGCCATCAACATCTTATGTACCATTAGAAGTTAAAATTATAGCAAATCTAGTTTTGAGGATCGTAATTGGTTTTATTTGTAATTTTAGAATCAGAAAGCAGTCTGGACCAAAAATGGTTCAGAAGGCTCCATTTACCATGTATTTATAGTCAGAGAAAATGATGTGACCTACAGAAAACAGAAGTGAGTAGAAACAGCTTGTTTATAGCTGACATCTGTCTTCTTTGAACATGTTTTGAACAACTGACTGAGATTTCACTACTTGTTACAAAAGTAGGTTACAGTCTGTTTACCCATCACGTTGGGTTGCAGTTCACTATGTGTGGAAGCAGCTGTAGGTCAAACAACTTTTTTTTGTTGTTGAAAGCACAGAATTTGAAACTAAGGCTACTAAAGGACTAAATGTTTCCTTATAGCCATATCAATTTTTATTACATATATATATATATATTTTTTTTTTTTTTTGAGACAGGGTCTCACTTTGTAGTTCAGGCTGGCCCTGAGCTCACTGTGTAGTCCAGGCAAGCCTCAAACTCAGCAATCCTCCTGCCTCTGCCTCCCAAGTGCTGGGATTACAGGTGTGAGCCACCACGCCTGGCACTGTGGTATGTGGTATTGATGGCTGGTGGGTGTGAGTCACCATGCCCAACATTGTATGTGGTTACCAGGGATCGAATTCAGGACCTTACGCTTGCAAGGCAGGCACTGGAACCACTGAGCTAAATCTCCGGCCCTTATTACATATTTTTAAGATGAAACTTTTGAAATAGTTATAGATTCACACTCAATGGTAAGAAAAAAACACTGTCATAGTATAATATAGAAGTAGCTTTTTTTTTTTTTTTTGTGGTTCTGGGAATTAAACCCAAGGCTTCACTCATGACAGGCAAAGACTCTACCACAGAGGCACATTCCCAGCCCCAGAAGTAACATCTTGTAAAACTGTAGTACAATGTCTTAACTGAGATATGGACACTTATATAACCCAGAGCATTTAAATTTTCCAAATAAATAGTTCAAGCTTTGTGGTAGGGGACACTACCTTCCACTACTCAAATTAAAGAAACAGTTTTTAAGCCCAGGGAAAATTCTGAGGGTCCCAGAAAACTGTTTCTCTTTAAAATTGTCTATATTTTTTCTTCCCAGCATCTCCACAGGTGGATATTTTGTTGGTCAAGTAAAATGAAATAAAAACAACACAACTAAGGTTACTATCTTGCTCCACAAAATATGGTTTTGGGAAATGGTGGAATAGCTATCACCAGGGAGCTCGTTAAAAAAAGGGGAACTGAGCACTGCCCCAGCCATGCTGGATCAGAATTTGCATTGTAATAAGCTCCCCAGGAGATGTGAGTGCACATTAAACCTTGAAGAGTTTTGTCATAATAGATTTCTGGGCAGTCTTCTAAGCCAGACATGTCCTTCTCTTGGGCCTTTCTAAAACAACTGACTTTCAAATTTAAACATCTCCTTGCCACAAGTAGTTATTATGCTCAGTGTTATGGGATGAGACAGAGAGAGTCATAGACCCAGATTACCACTGTCTTCCATCTAACCTCTCTACCTTCATTAAACCCAGGGAATGTAGGGGTAAAAGATTTTCCTCCTTAGGAGTGATTGATGTTCCCTAAAGCATGATATTCTATCTCTGAAGGATAAACTAAGAACAGAATCTCAACAGCCTGGGATAGTTCATCTTCACAGTAGTGTTAAAGTCAGGAGAAACTGTCTCCATTCTTGTTTGGGCATTCATCACTTACTCAGTCGCTTCCAGTCCCATAAAGCTGTCTTTTGTTCTAGTCCTGTCCTTTTTCTAATTCTTGTACATACAAAGTGATTGAAAATAAAAATTTGATAGCTACTTATTTTATGTCAAATGCAAAGTGCTTTAATTATTTTATGTCAAATGCAAAGTGCTTTAATCTCATTTGATTCTTGCCTCACACTATACAGTGTAAGATGTGAAAAGAAGTTGAAATTCAGAAATTAAATAACTTGCCAAGGATCATGTAAAAGTGATAAGATAATTATTCTGGTGGTTATATCTTTGAAAATTATCCTGCACTGGACAGAAATAACTGCTTCAAAGGGGTATTCCTTTTTTTGTTGGTCTTTGTCTCTTCTTACCTGCTTATGGCTGCTGTTATTTATTAATGATCATGCCTAGTTTCCAATGATTGCATTAAAGAAACTCATGTATTTCTATGTCTATTTCATTCAGTTTTCATAATAATGCTGTGACATCGCTCTTATCACTTTATTTTATAGATGAGAAATTGAGAGTTATGAGAAACATTAAAAGAATTATTGAAGATTTCAAAGAGATTGTGTGGGCAGTTCTCAACAGGTGGGCTGTTGAGACAGATATAAATCTTGGTGAAGATATAGAGAAATTAGAAGGCTCTTATTCTTTTGGTACAAATGTAAAATAGTACAACTAGTTTGGAAAACAACCTGGCAGTTCTTCGAATAGCTAAACATAGAGGTACCATATGATTTAGTCTTGGGTACATACCCAAGAGAAGTGAAAACATATGCTCACAGAAAACCTGGCATATGAATATGTTCATAGCAGGACTATTAATATTCATAGTAGTCAAAAGTGGAAGTAAACCATTTGGCTCTTAGCTGATGAATAATTAAATAAACATATAACAGAATACTATTCTGCCATAAACGGAGTAAAAACACTGATACATGTTACAACATGGATGACACTTGAAACCACTGCATTAAGTGAGGGAGATTCCATTTATAGGTAATGTCCAGGATAGGGAAATCTATAGAGAAAGGAAGTAGGTTAGTGATTACCTAGGTTTTGGGGCTATGGGGAGACTGGGGAAGGGTGAGAGCTAAGAAATGTGGGGTTTCTTGTCAGGTGTACATAATTCACTCAATATTTAAAAAAATTGATACATGTACTGAACATACAGAAAATTTTTCCTTATAATTATTCCCTCAACAATATAGTACAATAACTCTTGCATAGCAATTATATTATATTAGTAAGTATAAGTAACTGAGAGCTGCTTTAAAGTATATGGGAGAATGTATGTAAGTTATATGCAAATACTATGTCACTTTATAAGAGAGTTGAGCATCTTTGGATTTTGGTATCAACCTGGAAGTGATTACTTGTTGATACCAATGGAAGACTACATTTTTTTAATTGGTTGTAGTAATGCTCTTAAAGTCCTTGAATTTATTAAAACTAATTGACTTGTATATATTATATGGGTAGATGTGGAAGAGTCAGTGATGCAAACAGGTTTCTCTGAGTAATCCCTGTAGTATCACCATATCCTACAAAACTCAGAAGTTGGAGGTTCTCAGCCCAGAATCTGCCTTAATTTCCCCATGCCCAGTATCTCTAGTCAGTTACATAGGAGTTTGGGATGACACCTTGGCATCAGTATATTTTTATTGTCCTGAATGATTCCCAGTCTGCAGGCATGCTTTTGATGGAGAAGCTTTTTAAATCTTAGCTCTGTGGACTCCATTCTGTGGGTCCCTGTTCAGAGGCTGTAATCTACATGAAATCTAATAGATTTGGCATGAAATTTTGATCAGAGCAATTACCTGTATGCTTTTTCAGTGGAGGTTGTCTGAGTCATAGCAGTCAGGGAAATTGAACTGTCAGAAAGTAATATAAGAATAATAAGGGAATATTTCTTCTTCATTGGACACCCAAGATGAATAGCAGGTAAAATAAAGTTTTAAATTACATTGAATACGTATATGACTTTACTTTTTTGTTAAAGGACCATAACATGAATAATGAACATATTAAAAAGAGAAAACCCTCAATTTCTTTCAATAATGTTAGTGTTGTATATCCTAGCTTAAATAAAACACTTTTCATAAAACACCTACATAGTTCAGCAATGCATTATAGATGGCCTCTCTGGAGAACTCTTACATGCCTTTCAATTTTGACATACTGATATTGTAATAATAGAAATCTTTGGCATGTAATTCTGCAGGCACTTTTTATAATTCTTCACTGATTGAAAGCCAGGTCCTACCTCACCGGGGTCTGACCTGCAGGAGACTTGAAGAAGTGGCTGTTGCAGAAAGGACCATTCCCCTCCCTCCATACTTCTGGGAGTTTGGACCCAGAAGCTAAATAGAAATATGTTTGAAATTATATTAGGTGGGCTAGAGATTGTAGCTGGTCTAGGGAGACTTCATATGAGTGATTTAATAAATGAAGAACTTACTTGTTTTGGACACAGGAGTCCAGGCTGGTATGGCTGCTTTATTCTTTGATGGCGCTCAGAGAGCCAGGATCCTTTTGTATTTATTGATTCTCAGTTTCTAGAATATTATATCTTACCATATTTGTCCAATATTATGCACCATCATGGAGGTAGGATGTAGCTAAGGAAAATCCAGAAGAAAGAAGTGAAGGCTATTCCATCTTGGGATTCCACTTCTTTGGTAGATCTGCAGCAGAAGGTAACAAAGGAAACAGATGGGGGGAAAAAGGAAGGGCTCACCTTGGTATCTGCTTTCAAGGACTAGATTACCCTCTGAATTATACAGTGGTCTGAGACAGGATTCCCAGGTTTAAACATAAGGGGAAAAATAAGCAGGTAATTTAGCGTATACACAGTAGATCCCTGGGCATGTGCCTAATGGTCTTTTACAACCATTGGCAGATACCAACCCTAATTACCATATCATTGACTATGTAAGTTTGGGCTCCATGTTGGCTTTGAGTGCTATGACAGGTTCTTTAAGGGTCATAAAAGATAAAAAACTCTACTGCCTAATGGAAGGGCTGAGTCAATCCATCTACTGGTGGAAGTCAAACTTTAGGCCAACCCCTCAATCACACCCCAAACCCTAATGATTTAAACCCTCAACAGTAAGCCTTCTTGCTGTGAGCTCTTCTTTCTAGCATGCTCCCATCTTGTGGAGTGTATTTTGTATTCTCTATTCTACTCAATTGTTTGATTAGGACACAAGAACCTAGACAAAATGCCCTACCCAGAAATGCTGACACTGTTTGCTGTGGAAAGAGAAAAAAGAAAGCAGAACTTACCTTTTCCATGTAAATGCAGAACTGAGAGTTGCACATAGGACTTTCTGCTCATATGCCATTGGTCAGAACTTAATCATCTTAACCATACAACCACATTGAGTGGTGGGGAAGGCTAAGAATTATGTGTATTTATTTTGGTTGGCCAAATGTCCAACTAAGAATTCAGAGTTTCTGTCACTGTAGAAATAGAAGAAAGTGGATCTGGGACACAACAGTTTCTATTTAACAAAGATTGAAAATGTTAAAATCGTGGATATTACAAAAGTAAAAGGGCTTTTCTCCTCAGTTATCTAGTACCATCTCTCCAACAGCTAATGAAGAAGCATGTCCATTTAGCTCCTTGCATCTTCCAATTCTGATTGTCTCCAAGTACTACTGAGATTTAATTTCAATGATATTTATTGAGGATTCAATGAGTTGAATATATAGAGGACATTAACCCATAGGGCATGACTCTGGGTTACAACAACCCACTCCATACTTTTCTACTGACAACTTTTACTTCAGTGTAATATTAGCTGGCTGTATATCTCTTACCTTTGCCTGAAGGATACAGGAAACAGTTTTGTGTTTACGTATTTGGTATGATGAAAGGGAAAGTGTGTATAACTGTGAAAAAATATCAAACTGAGATTTATACACATATTGTGCTCTACCTAACAGGTTTTGCGTATGTTTACCTAAGCATTACAGAGGGTGTAATATACCAACACCACTCTAAGATTTGTTTTCTAAAGAGTTCTCTTTTGCTTTTTCTGGTTCAGTACAATTGCATATGAAAAACCAGATTTTCAAGTTTTGGAGGAGGTAAAAAGTGAATCATCAGATTATTCATGCATGGATTATGAAGATGATCCTTTGTGGTAAAATACATGTTTTCATAACAAAAGAGAGAAATGAATTTATGATGATGATGAAAATGATGACTTTGATGTTGGCCATGTGAGCCAAAGTTTCTGTGGAAGTGAAGCTGAGCAACAGTGGATTGGTAAACAGGGAATGCAGACCTCCTTGATTCAGATGATAAAGAAAAGAGCAATGTGAGTACATCTTTGATTAGTCAGTGTTTCAAAATAGTCATGCAACCAAATGGAATGATGCAATGTTAGAACTAGATCCAAAAATATGGTGAGGGTCTTGGCAGGAATGAAACATATTGGACAGAATGCCAGCACTGCCTTTCAGTGTGGAGATTGTAACTGATGAAATGCCCTACAATGCTATGAAATATACAAAGGTTGAAATGCAAGGAAAACATTCCGTATGTACCAATAGCCATATTAAAAATGTATTTATTTTGATATCTCACTAGATGAATTGAAAACATTCATAGGTCTGCTATAATTAGCAGGGATTTCTCATGGCAATCATAAGAATGTAAAACTTATAGAAAAGCGATGGGTCAAAATATGGCATAAAAATTTATACCCTTGTAGTTAGTTGCAAAGTCTTATTATGCTTTCAACTTGGAAATATATCCTGGAGCTCAGCCATAAGATCCTTATTCATATAGTAATAAGCCTAATGATGTTGTGAACAGACTTGTTGCTTCCATCTCCCAAACTAATTGTAATGTGACATTTGACAGTGATTTACTGGTATCCAATTGATGTTATATTTGCTAACAGCATAAGTTGACTAGCACAGGAACAAAGCAAATGAAATGTTTCAACTTCAAAACTGAATTGTATAATACAATCTTTGGATTTCAGAAAGAAATTGGTCTCATATTTATATGGCAAAGAAAAACAAACTAGTACTACTGATGTCAACACTGCACCATGATGGAAATATTGGTAGGGAAACTTCAAAAAAATGGAAGCCTGAGATGGAAACTTTCTACAATGAAACCAAAGGTGGAGTGGATGTTGTTGATGAGTTATCAGCAGCTATGATGTCACTCTAAACACAAAGCATTGGCCAATGATTGTATTTTACTCCATCCTAAACATATATGGCATAGTTTGATAGTTTGCAAAGAAAATAACAATTGAAAAATACCATGAAGAAATTTTGTTAGAGGATTGGGACTGGGCCTCATAAGAAATCATTTACAGCAGAGGAAAAACAAAATATTTCTGCCCAGGGAACTGTGCCAAAAAATTTTGTGGAAAACACTAATAGGCTGACAGGTGAATAGGCAGGTGAAGCATCCTAAGGACCTACTGTGACAACAGGAAAAGCGAAAAGATGACAGCCATGCCCTGCAAGAATGGATAGGAAAATAAAACATGTACTATTAGTGAAAGTGATACTTGTGTCTGGAACATGCAATTTTCATGTAAAAAGACTGTCTTGGATGTGACAGTTGAAGCAAAGATTATTTCTGTTGTGACATTCTATTCGTATTTTCACTGTAGTTCATATAGGTTTTTATTTCTGATGTTATTTTCTAGGTTACATAAACAAGTACACAGCTGAAGTGAAGATGTTGATATTCATTCCAAATGTGCAATACATATTAATGATTTAATACTCTATAGTGTTATTTTATGTTTATGTTAACTATAAATTGTATGATATAATAAGAACCTCCTGAGAAAACAGCAAGACCAACAAGATGTCAAGTGTGTCCTACAAAAAGATTAGGAAAGCAAAACACATATGCTGTCAGTGTAAGGGATACATGTGTAGGGAATGTGCTGTTGTTTGTGTGAAGGCTGCCATACGTGTGATAATCAAGATTTTTTTTTTTTTGAGACAGTGTCTCCCTTTGTAATTCAGGCTGGCCCTGAGCTCACTTTGTAGCCCCGGCAAGCCGCCGCGAACTCAGCAATCCTCCTATCTCTGCCTCCCGAGTGCTGGGATTACAGGCGTGAGCCACCACGCCCGGCATTGTGGTATGTGATATTGATTGCTGATGGGCGTGAGTCAACCACGCCCAGCATTCTGTGTGGTTACCGGGATCGAACTCAGGACCTTGCGCTTGCAAGGCAGGCGCTGGAACCACTGAGCTAAATCTCTGTCCCCTCAAGATTATTTTTTGAAGAATGTTTTTGGTATTTTTATAGTGCATTTAGGAATATATTTTATATTTAGATTTATTTTAGATTTTGTATACCAAAAAAGTTGATCTTGAAAATTTTGACACTTTTTTATAAATAATGAATATTAGGTGTCCTATACTTTATTCCTGTTAGGACTCATTGTTTAATATAATAAAACAAAATCAAAATTGATAATTCATCAACAAAATATTGTAAAAAATAAATGTGGGTATACACCCATGTTTATCCTCCTTTATAAAAAAGTTAGCATTAGCTCTGCTGGATAGTGCCCATAATAGTTCTATGAGGTAGGTAAGATTTATATTTACTGATGAGGTGAGGATGACTTGGAGAGGTTAAGTTACTATGCACCCCTGGTATGTTACTGGAAACCTCTGCAGTAGGCTCAGATGTCCTGGTTAGTGTGTGAGGCAGGCCTGAGAAATCAAACTAAAAGACAGAAATAAGAAAGACAAAAATTGACGACCAGTATGGCCAATGTTGCTTTAGCAAAAAGCACTGTTCTGTTCAAACCACTCATTTTTATTAATAATAAATTGGGGTAAAGGTGAGCTAGGTGCAAGGGCATGACTATAAAAGAAAATGTGCAGTCATGCAGTTTCTATGGAAATTAATAGAGACACACTTGTAAAGGAAAAGGGACAAACAAATCTTGAATTAAGAAAGGAATAGACAAAATATATTATTGTAGTTAGAACAGTGTCCTTCTGGTTAAGAAAGTTTTAATTGTGGGAATGGATTATCATTGTGAGTTACTCTGACCTTGGCATGTAGGCTTTGGCTGGACTCATTTCTTGAAACAAGCCAGTTGGGTTAACTCTTTACAGTGGGCAAGCACTGCTTACAGCCTGCTTTGGGCATAATCAATATTGCAATCCCCTGCATTAAGTGGTACTCCCCAAACCACAGAGCTGACTGAAATTGTACTAATTGGTGAGTCTATATTAGAGAGTCCCAAATTTACTCGAAGGCATGGGCCAGGGCAGAAAGGACTGCTCAAGTGATAATGAATTAGGTGTTTTGATGGGTTTTTAGCAGGGTAGTAACCTGTTCAGATTTGCCTGGTAGGGATCTGTCTGTATTCAAGGAAATCAGCTGAACCTGGAGGAAAGGTTTAAGCAAGAGATGAACTAACAGTTTAACACTGCAAATAGAAACTTAGAGCCAGAGACAATAGATGTCAAAGAGGTAAAACTGTACATCAGATCAAATGCAGGAATGAGGGAGACAGTTACACAGGACAACTCTTGAGGATGACCCTAGTCTTATGATGTGAATGTCTGCTTTGATGATGGTTTCATTCATGAAGAAAGATATAACTAACTTCTTTCCAATTGAGATATAGTTATAGAGACTTTTATGGTAAGAAATTATACAGTAAAATTTTATGAAAAAATATGAGACCAACATATTAAAAACTTATGAAAGCCCTTATAAATACATTTCACATTATAAAACAAAGAAATAGCAGCATCTTTAACAAAGATGATGATGGTATTTTCCTTTTGCATTTCAAATGGCAAAAGAGCTATAGGTACTGTACCATTGAGTTCCATGTACAGGGCTGTCCAGAAGTTTTTAGTATTGTCCTTTCCTACAGCTTCAATGCAACATGCATACATTTGTTTTGCTCTGTTGAAGATAATAGGCATACTAAAAAGCATTTCTTTTAGTACCCAAGTCTCCATCAGCATGTTTTTTGATTTTATGATTGTGTACTGCCTAAGTCATCCTACCTAAGTCCTAACTGGAAAGTAGCTACAAGTTCACATATCAACTTGACAAAAATCCTGACAGTTTCTGGAGAAGTGGAGAGAAATAGGTCTGACTGTATTTCAGAATTCTGAGGAAGGGGAGATTGCTATAGAGAAGGGGTTGCCATCTTTTTAAAAAAAATGAATGTTTATTGGTACATTTTGGCAATACATTATGATTATATTCTTCACTGAGAATTTGTGCCTTTACATGATGTATCTTGATTCTTTTTTTCCCACTCCTCTGACCTCCCTTCAATCCCTGACCTCCATATACATAAACTTTTTGTCCATCTTTTTTCTTTTTACCTTCCAATATTTTCTTTCCCTTCTTTGCTTTCCCTGCCCCCACTCAGTTACATTTAGTATTTGAATCTTTTTTCTGATTTCACAGTATCTGCCATATGTTTTGGGGTGCCATATGTTAAAGATGTTTAGGATTATTCTGGATTGCAAAGCTAGGAGTCACCCTGTGGTTCTTTGTGCTTCACACACTTGGACCCATCCACCTGATTCCAGTGCATGCCCAGTTCTTTGATTAGGTCTCACTGAGATGAGTAGAGACAGGAGGCAGGTTGAGCTACATTTCCAAGGTCTCATCCCCAAATCCAACCCTGGCTTATTTGGCTTTGGCCTTACATTATTTTTTTATTGAATTCTTTATTGATACAATTTATATACATCTCACAATCACATATAACATTGGGGAATTTGGACCAGTATATGACACAAGTTAATTCTCATTTTTACCCATATCCCTACCCACCCACACCTCCTCCCCCCTTTATACAGGCTCTTTTTGCTTTCTGTATCATATTTACTCCTTCCCCTCATCACATTCCCACACCAAGTTTCCTATAGAAATATTCCACTCTATAAAAGCTGTCCTACTTTCTAGAGCTCATTTGCATCTACAGGTGTTCATGCCAAAGAGAAGATCCGGGAATTGTCTATCTGTGATCTATTGATTTCACTTATTAGAATATCCTCCAGGTGTCTCCATTTGCATGGATCGATCTTGTCATTCTTTATGGCGGAGTAATACTCCATTTTATAAAAAAACGACATCTTCTTTATCCACTCTCCAGTTAAAGGACATTTGGGTAGTTTCCAAGATTGAGCTATCACGAACTGAGCTGCTATGAATAAGGGTGTACATCTGTCTTTCCAATGTGAGTTTTTAAATTCTTTTGGGTATATTCCTAGCAGGGGGATAGCAGGGTCAAGTGGGACCCCCAGTCCTAGTTTTCTGAGAAATCTCCACACGGATCTCCACAATGGTTGCACAATTCTGCAATCCCACCAACAGTGTAGAAGGGTTCCTTTCTCCCCAGAGCCTCACCAGCATTTATTGTTGGTTGATTTTGTGATCGCAGCCATTCTTTGTGGAGTGAGATGAAATCTCAATGTCGTTTTCATTTGCATCTCTTGAATGACCAGTGATGTTGAACATTTCTTCATATGTTTCTTGGCTGCTTTGACTTCTGTCTCTGAGAAGTGTCTGGTCATTTCAGTTGCCCATTTTTTGAACTGGGTCTTTAAACTTGGGGAGGCTGATCTGTTTGAGTTCTTTATATATTGTCGATAATAGCCCTTTGTCTGATACACAGCTAGTAAAGATTTTTTTTCCCATGTTGTTGGTTGTCTTCTAGCAGTGCCAGCAACTTCTTTGGCTGTGCAGAAGCTTTTCAGTAGAATGAGATCCCATTTGTTGATTCTTTCTGCTAGTTCTTGTGCTATAGAGGTTTTATTCATAAAGTCTACAGAGAGTTATCAAGAAAATCATACACCCTGATCAAGTTGGATTTATCCCAGGGATGCAAGGCTGGTTCAACATATGTAAATCAATCAATACACTATATTAACAGACTCAAGGACAAAAACCATATGATTATCTCAATAGATGCAGAAAAAGCATTTAACAAAATCCAACACCCATTTATGATCAAAACCCATTTATGATCAAAACCCTACAGAGAATTGGAATCGATGGACTTTATCTCAATTTAATATAAGCTATTTATGAGAAACCAACGGCCAGCATCATACTCAATGGGCAAAAACTGAAACCTTTTACATTAAGGTCAGGAACGAGACAAGGATGCCCGCTGTCACCACTCTTGTTCAATATAGTACTGGAAACATTAGCCATAGCAATCAGGCAGGACAAAGATATAAAAGGAATAAAGATAGGAAAGGAAGAAGTTAAACTGTCATTATTTGCTGATGATATGATACTCTATCTTGA
>PVIC010035590.1:0-18976 GCA_004025085.1 Thryonomys swinderianus
AATATAGATGTGCAAATATATCTCTTCCAAATTCTGCTTTCAGTTATTTTAAATGTACACACAGAAGTGCTGGATCATGTGATGATCCTATTTTTATTTTTATTTTATTTTTCTGAGACAGGGTCTCTCTTTGTAGTTTTAGGCTGGCCCTGAGCTCACTATGTAACCAAGGCAAGCCTTGAACTCAAACCAATCCTCCTGGTTCTGCCTCCCAAGTGCTGGGATTACAGTTGTGAGCCACACGCCCAGCACTGTGGTGTGTGGTGCTGATTGCTGGTAGGGGTGAGTCACCACGCCTGGCACTGTGGTATGTGATTACTGACGATCTAATGTGGGACCTTGCACTTGCAAGGCAGGTACTGGAACCATTGAGATAAATCCCTAGCCCCTATTTTTAATGTGAGGAAACTCCATGCTATTTTTTCATTCCCCAAATCAATACAGAATGGGTTCATTTTCTCCACATCTTTGAAAACACTTATTTCCTAATTATTTTGTCTTTATTTTTTCAGGATTTTTTTTGGCAGTACCAGGGATCAAACTTGGGCCCTTGTGCTTCCAAGATAGGTGTGGTACCACTTTAGCTGAATCCCCAGCCCCATCTAATTGTTGTTTTTGATAATGATCATTCTAATGGGTGTGAGATGATGATACCTTATTTTATAGTTTTGACTTGGATTTTTCTGATAGAAATTTTTTTTAGTGTGTGTGTGTGTGTGTGTGTGTGTGTGTATGGGTTTTACTGGGGGGCTGATCCCAGGGTCTTGCAAATGCTAAGCAAGCATCTACCCATTGAGCTGTTCCCATACTTCTTACATGTCTTTGTGTATGCTTGGTGGGCCTTTGTATCTTTTTTGGGAGAAATATTTATTCAAGCCTTTTGACTATTTCAATTTTTTGAAGCAAAACATTTATTGGGACATTTTAGATATACATAAGGTCAGTGGGGGTTGTAGGAAGGGCAGAGGAATGAGAAAAAAATCAAGATATATCACATGCAGGTACAAATTCTTAATGCTGCATGGGATCATAATGTATATATAAAATATATCAACAAGTTCAATAAAAAAGAAAATAGATACACATAATGTTAACATTTATCGTAGGGAATTTATACCTCTACATGATATATCTTGCTTCTTTTTTTTCCACCCACGCTCTGGGTCCTCTTCCCCTCCTTATGTATAAAAGCTTTGTTTCCCTTTTTTCTTTCTATGTTTTCTTTTTTTTTCCTTAAAATATGAAATGCTGGGCCAGAGGGTTAGCTCAGTGGTTCCGGCGCCTGCCTCGCAAGTGCAAGGTCCTGAGTTCGATCCCTGGTAACCACATATAATTCTGGGCGTGGTGACTCACTCCCACCAACAATCAACACCGCATACCACAATGCCGGACGTGGTGGCTCACGCCTGTAATCCCAGCGCTCAGGAGGCAGAGACAGGAGGATTGCTGAGTTCGCGGCGGCTTGCCTGGGCACCATAGTGAGCTCAGGGCCAGCCTGAACTACAACGCGAGACCCTGTCTCAAAAAGCAAAAAAAAAAAAAAAAGAAATGCTTCACAAATTTTCACATCATCCTTGAGCAGGGCCCATGCCAATCTTCTCTGTATTATACCAGTTTTAGTATATGTGCTGCCAAAGTGAGCACTGATGGAATGAATGAATGAATGAATGATTTGAGGCAATTTATTAGAGGTGTGTGTCACCACACTTGGTCTATGATTAGGTCTTTAATTCAATTTGAGTTAATTTTTTTGTTTTGTTTTTGAGACAGAGTCTTGCTTTGTAGTTCAGGCTGGCCCTGAGCTCACTATGTAGCCCAGGCAAGCCTGGAATTTAGCAATCCTCCTGCCTCTGCCTCCCAAGTGCTGGGATGACAGGTGTGAGCCACCACACCTTGCCAATTTGAGTTAATTTTTATATGCATTGCAAGAGAAGGGATCACCTTCATTCTTTTATATGTAGACATCAGGCAGCTGTTGGCTTTTAAATTTCTTTTACTGCATGTCAGTCAAAGCTCCTAATGTAAATATCATAAAATACTGATTACTGAGGGCATGATAGCAGTCTTCTTGGTATTTTTTTTTCTTTGAAATGGGTATTGCTATGTTGCCCAAGCTGGCCTTGAACACTTGAAAATTCTATGTTAGCTTCCTAAGTACCTGGGATTATAAGTGCCTGGCCAGCAGCCTTTTCTCATACTTCCAATTTTGTTTGGTAGCAAAAGTTATCTTGGTTTCGTTATATAAAAGTTAAGTATGTGTGAATTTTCTCTGTAAATATATTTGAATAAATCAGTGACAAGTACATTCTCATACATTTATAAATGTGTAAAAAGCAAAATATTTTTCTGAGCAGTGCTAATGGTTCTCATCAAGAGCTACTATATTGAATAAATTGGGTAGAGAGAGAAAGAATAGGAGGAAGAAAGTCATTTATTAGTTAACTTGCTTTCCAAAACTTCAATGGTAATAGGAGGGTGTGCGCATGTGTGCACACACACACACATACACGCACGCACACAGCACAGCCTCGTACGCTCTGCATTGTGCTATGTTCCTTTGAAGCAACATAGAAGACTGTCTTAAGTCATATGATAGTGTTAAATGGAGCAAAACAAAAGGTACTTGAATTAATCAGTGCCCCAGTGCATTCAAGAATATGGTGTCCTATGCACGTACAGACATGGATCAGTGGGAGATTTAGGGGATCTCTATGAAGCTGCACCTGTTGGCGTCCTGGGCGAATCCAGTCCTTGTCTAAGGCTTCCAGTTGGAGCTGGCAGTTGTTGTAGGGATTAAATTATTTAAAGCCTTCAGCTGGCTAGTGTAGGCAAGGAGTAGCTTAGAAAACACTTAATCTATTTTTTAAAATCTGTTCCCGAGTTTGCTTTGCTTAGGCTGTAGGACTACATGTACCACCCACCTGCCACATTCTGGAATCTTTTAAATTTATCCAAGGGGAAAAGGTCTTCATGAAATGTCTGTATTTCAATGCAGTATACTTACTTTGGGCATAATAGGTTTGTAACAAATCATAATGTGCTAAACATGTAAAAACGCACTGTTTAAATTTAGATCAAAAGGAAATGACTCATTTCCACAGTAATCTTTTAAATTTTTATTTTCAATTAGAATTAGAGGAGCTTTTCATAACAATATATGGATTTTTTTTTCAAGCAAACACTTAAATGTTAAAGGCAGCTCCAGGTAAACTAATTTGGTAGCACATGACAATGTTTAACTTCTTAGAAAATTACTAGAATTACTTAATAAACTTCACTATGCCTTGAAGTGACCTAAAAAAGGATATGGATGAAAGCTTGTAGATAACTTCAAACCAGAGGATTTATTAGGTAAATCTACTTAAGTGATTAACTATTACCTATGTGTTTTTTCCCCAAAGTAGAAAATTTTAGTAATGTAACTGCTTTCTTACTACAAAATTTTAGTCTGATACCACATCTTTTGTTTCTCCAAAAAATTTTAAAAATTACATTCCCTTTATGTTCTTTAATCTTTTTTTAATTGAATTCTTTATTGGTACAATTTATATACATCTCACAATCACATATAACATTGGGGAATTTGTGTCAGTATATGACACAAGTTAATTCTCATTTTTACTCATATCCCTACCCACCCACACCTCCCCACCCCCTTTATACATACTTTTATTTTCTTTCTGTATCATATTTATTCCTTCCCCTCATTACATTCCCACACAAAATTTCCTGTGGAAATTTCCCACTCTATAAAAGCTGTCATACTTTCTAGAGCTCATTTGCATCTACAGGTGTTCATGTCAAAGAGAAGATCCGGAATTTGCCTATCAGTGATCTATTGATTTCACTTATTAGTATATCCTCCAGGTGTCTCCATTTGCACCTAAATGGATCGATCTTGTCATTCTTTATGGCAGAGAAATTATTAGAGGCATGGTAGATTAATATTTTTGCAAAATACAGAACCATATGGGCTGGGGGTGTAGTTCAGCAGTACTGTGCCCGCCTTGGAAGCACAAGGTCCTGAGTTTAATACCTGGTACCAAAAAACCCTCACATAAAAACCCAGAACCATGTTTCCAACATCATTCACTGTTTTAAGTTCTTTCTTGGCTGCCTCTAAAAAGAACACAATTTATTTTCTTTCTAAATTGTGAGTTATGAAGTAAAGTAACTATGGCAGCCATACATGATTTTCCTGAAATTTACATACCGAAATTGTGAAGCCACCAAACTAGACTCTCTGAAACAGATATCAAGTGTTGGAATGTAAAAAACTAAACCTTTTATAAATCACAAGATCTCACTGGGCATGGGAGTACATGACTGTAAATTCAGCACTTGGGAGGCCAAGGCAAGAGGACTGTGGTGAGTTTGAGGCAGCCTTAACTGCACAGTGAGACACTCTTAAAAACAAACAAAATCACAAGGTCTCTTATTTGTGCAGCTAACAAAATTTATTGTCTCTTTTCTTTTTCTCCTTAAGACTTTTCATTATTTTTAGAAGCTTAGGCATGATTAAGATGAAGGCAAAAATTTCAGATATGTAGGCAGAGGAAGAAAATAAATTTAGGACAACTGCTCCTTAAATAGAGAAAATAATGGCTGAGCTATTCTAGGGCTGTTTTTTACTTGGCTACAAATACACTCTGAAAGAAAAGTAGAATATGTTTTTATATTCAGTAGCAGCAGTCTCTGCAAAGCTAATTTGGACAAATTACACCAAATGATAAACATTTATACCAACTTCAGGAGCAATTTTTATTTGATTATTTTTTTTCAATCAGGCAGAATTTCAGCATCATTTCTCCACTTTGATTGCTTTAAAAATGTCATCAGTGGGCACAGTCCTGAAAGCCCACAGGGAAGACTGTGGAGTCCCAGCTCTGTTCTCACCCTGGGCCTCCAGCCTTATAGTCACTTTCTTGTTTGAGGTGTCTCCTGAGGGATTGAACACTCATTTGCCTACTGCACACAGATGTCACCACCTGCTGTTTCCTGGGATTCCTCCTCCACCTCACTCCACCCAAGGGGTGGCTTCTGATCCCAGTTTGCTTAGCTTCCTTCTCCTCCTTTCTGTCACTGAAAATCAGTATGAAGGCTGTTTCCATACTGGGAGAACAGAGAGTACTGGGACCAAGCCTCAATCCAGCCATATTTGCCATCAGCAGAAACATCTCCTTTGTAGGAAACCAGCCTGGCCAGGTGTGGTAACTCACGCCTGCCATCCTAGCACTCAGGAGGCAGAGGCAGGATTGCTGAGAGTTCGAGGCTAGCCTGGGCTACATAGTGAGTTCGGGGCCATCCTGAACTGCCAAGTAAGACACTGTCTCAAAAACTTTAAAAAAAAAAAAAAGGAAACCAGCCTGTCTTTATGAGCTTGATTTCCCATACAATCATGAAGTCAGTCATGGTGGTGCACAACTAAAATCCCACACTCTGGGAGGCGGAGGCAGGAAGATGGAGGTTTGGGCATAGATTGGGTAACTTTGCAATTTAGTGAGACTGTTGCAGAATAAAAAAAGGAGGGGGGCACTGGGAATGCAACTCATTGCACAGGCCCTGGATTCAACCCCCAGGAACACACACACACGTGTGCATGCACACACACATATGCACAGTGCACTGGCAAATGTTATATTTTAACTTATATGATACATTTCTTCTACAGTACAGTGAAACTATTATGTGTAGGATATTGTCTCAAATTTGTAAGGAGGCTGAGATTTCCTTAAAGAAAATAACAGTTTTTTTCTTTTTAAATGGAAAGGGGGATAGAGATGTAGCTCAGTGTAAAGGCCCTGGGTTCAATCCTCAGTACTAGTTTGGCAGAAAGCTGGGGGTAATACGCACTCTTTACTTGGTACACTCATTTACACACTCCAGCCTAGCCTCTTTAGCCATCAGAGGGTTCCTTTACTCCTTTAGCCCTCACTTGGTTTGATGTTTATCAATGTCTATAAATTTTCTTATTTAGAGTCAAGGTCTGTAGTTCAGGCCATTGTTGATCTTGCTGTACCCCAGGCTGGCCTTGAACTTCAGATCCTTGTATCTTTGCTTCCCAAATGCTGGGAACCACCACATCTGGCTCAGAGAACTTGGTTTGAGCCTGGCAGTTCCTATGAATTAGAAGGTCAAACATGGCATCTTCTCCACATGGGCTTTTTAAACTCCTGTTATCACTGTCTCTCCAGAGACCACTGCATAGTATGCTGCCTCTGCAATTTCCTTTGTCCCAACAGAGAAGTGAGACTGGGCACCTTCAAGGGCAGGGGGGCCACATTATATCTTTTTAAAAATGTTTCTTTTCTCCTTTTTGCTGTGTTTTTTAATCTCTCTTATCTACAGTGCCAGAATACTGTCCTCTGAGTGCTCTGTGTACTCAACAGGGTTTGTTGTTGACAGTGGTGGAGGTGACCACGATGGTGTCAGTGTGGTATAGGTCTTGGTCCTTGCCGTGACATGAAACACTGGAGTCACCCTGCAGGGGGATGGCACGGTGTGGCGTCCCGATGGTGGACTCTGCAACCGGATTTTCCGTGCTCAAAGTCTGGCTTTGTTACTTTCTTGCTATGTGAACTTGGTCAACTTATTTAACTTTTCTAAGCCTCAGTTTCCTTCATCAGTAAATTGAGGGCTAATAACAAGACTTCCTAGGGTTATTCTGAGGATTAAACAAGTTCTTATTACTAATGAACTTATAATAATGTCTGATAGAATAAACACAAAAAAATTTTTGTTGGGACAGTCAAAAAGTGAATTTTAAAATAAATAGCTCGTCTACATCTAACCTCTGGTAACACTAAAGTATTTTCATTTGAAACGGGTGAAAAATATTTTCATGCCTGGATTATTTTATTTTTTGTACTTTTATTTTGACAGATTCTTAACTCATATCCTAAAATGGAACAATAAAATAAATCATGGTCTACTACACAGCTGTTTAAAAGAATGCTGTAAATTTATATCCATGTGGAAGACCCACCCAGCTATATTCTGGATGAAGGGAAGGGTAAAACAGCATGGATGGTATGTGCATATATGCCTTTCAGAACAATTTTATAAATGGATCACACTCAAAATATAGCATAAGTAATGTTGGGCACGGAGTGTACACCCATAATCCCAGCTACTTGGGTGGCAAAAGAATTGCTTGATCCTTGGGCCGGAGGGTTAGCTCAGTGGTTCCGGCGCCTGCCTTGCAAGGTCCTGAGTTCGATCCCCAGTAACCACATATAATGCTGGGCGTGGAGACTCATGCCCACCAACAATCAACACCGCATACCACAATGCCGGGCGTGGTGGCTCACGCCTGTAATCCCAGCACTCGGGAGGCAGAGACAAGAGGATTGCTGAGTTCGCGGCGGCTTGCCTGGGCTCCATAGTGAGCTCAGGGCCAGCCTGAACTACAAAGCAAGACCCTGTCTCAAAAAGAAAAAAAAAAAAAAAAAAAGAATTGCTTGATCCCAAAGTTCAAGGCCAGCCTGGGCAACATAGCAAAATCCCATCTTAAAAAAAAAAAGAAGCATAAATGAAAGACAACATTATTTTTCTTTTTCACTGCTTCTTTAAACATGAGAGGAAATGTTGTGCAGGTACCTTATAACTTTTTGCCATTTAGATGGTGCCATGTCCCCAGAATGCTTTTTTTTTTTTTTTTGAGACAGGGTCTTTGTAGTTCAGGCTGGCCCTGAGCTCACTATGTAGCCCAAGCAAGCCTTGAACTCAGCAATCCTCCTGCCTCTGCCTCCTGAGTGCTGGGATTACAGGCATGAGCCATCACGTCCAGCGCTGTGGCATGTGGTATTGATTGTTGGTGGGCGTGAGTCTCCACACCCAGCATTGTATGTGGTTACCAGGGATCGAACTCAGGACCTTGTGCTTGCAAGGCAGGTGCCGGAACCACGGAGCTAACCCTCCGGCCCTGAATACTTTTGTTTTTAATAACAGTTTCATGTCCATAATTACATTTGTTAGTCCAGTAGAGTCACTGAAACTCTAAATCTCTTTAAAAATTAGAGCTTGTTTCTTCCTTTAGCTAGACTGTGCTTTTGGAATGAGGAAGGGACAGGCTGGGAGGCCACTGGCTTCTTAGCTTCTTGTCTTCCCTGCTCCCTAAGGAGCCCTGGGCAGAGAAGAAGGGGAAGTAAAGGAAAAATCTCACATGACTGAAATACTGCAGTTCCTGTCAGGACCTTGTGAGAGCATGGACTCTGGTTCTTAGTCTTTCTTTCTGTTCTATGGTTTTCTCAGATTTTCCAGCAAGGAGCGTCCAGTTGCAATTCTTGGAATGTGGTGGATGCTTTTTGCTGGCAGGTTGTCATTCTGCCAGGCCTCAGCCCTGGCGTGTCCAGTAGTTCCTCACACACATCTTCTGATGGGTCTCCAGGCAGCAATTTTTTTTTTTTTGAGACAGAGTCTTGCTTTGTAGTTCAGGCTGGCCCTGAACTCATTGTGTAGCTCAGGCAAGCCTCGAACTCAGCAATCCTCCTGCCTCAGTCTCCCAAGTGCTGGAGTTACAGGTGTGAGCCACCAAGCCCAGCATTTGTGGTTTGTGGTACTGATTGCCAGTGGGTGTGAGCCACCACACCTGGTACTGTTGTATGTGGTTACTGGAGATTAAACCAGGGACCTTGTGCTTGCTAGGCAGGTGCTAGAACCATTGAGCTAAATCTCCAGACCTCCAGGTAGCATTTTTAAAATGCTCATTTCAGGTTGGGTTTTGCTCATGAGTGTGCTTGGCTCTCCTCAGGCCAGTGCAGCTCATTCCCTGAGAAGCCTGGTTCTTTCAGTTCTCTGCCTCTGTGAGGCCTTCAGCCAGATCGTTTTAGACTTCCCAGATGTCCCTCTAACTTAGGAGACTGTTAGGAAAAAAGAAAAGAAGAAACAGAGGTACAAGCTCAACAGGACGTGTTCATGGGGGAACGAACCTCAGAGGGACCGCTCTTGCCCTAGAGATCCACCAGCTGCTCTCCCACAGCCTGTGGGGTCTTTTGTAAAGTCATGGTGGGGGGGGGGACATTCAGAGACAGAGGCTTGTGGCTACCTTCTAAGAACAAGGCTTCATGAGTGACAATGACTCCCCAAAGAAGGGGCTTGGGGAAGTGCAGGGAGTAGTAAGTAGCGGCTACTATCAATAGCAGGGCTGGCCATGTCAGGAGTCCCCAGGTGCAGCTGTGCTGGGGAGGGGGTAGACTACAGGGGTCTCTGATCAGGAGAGCAGCTGTCAGATTCCTTCAGGGATGCTATCCATCCCAGTTCTAGAAGATGTGGGTTTAAGGTAAGGAGAAACACCCCACTGGAGACAAGACACACAGGGATGGCACAGTAGCTGCACAGAAAAGACCACTCTTCTGGCCACTGCAGCGTCGAGATCAACTCTGAGTTTCACAAAGCCCATTTTAGGATATTAGTTTTGGATTCTAGGCATTGTTAGGTCCTGTTTGGTACAGCACCACTCCCTTTGAATGAGTTATGTGTGGTATTTGTTGTTGTTTCTCAGCATCTGAAGCTGCAGCACAAAGTATTATAACACCCTATTTAACACATACACACATCCAAAATTGGTGTGGTAGCACACATCTGTAATCTCAGCTCTTGGGAGGCTGTGGCAGGAGGATTACTGCTAGTTCAAGGCCAGCTTCAGCTTCAACTACACCGTGAGACTCTGTCTCAAAAAACCATAACACAGAGAAAAAGGGGCTAAAGGAGAGGGAGGGAGAGGAAGATATTTTACTGTTGGCTTCTTGTACCTTTTCAACTTCGTAGCATAGGAATTTGTTACCTATTCCATATACATAGTGAATCTTGCCCTAGGAGGCTTTTTCTTATAAAGAGAAGGCAAAACACAAACAGAAAAAGATTTTTGTTTTAAAAGCAAATTTATGTGCTCGCTTTGGCAGCACATATACTAAAAGCAAATTTATAACTCAAGGCACAGAGTGATAAATTAATGGAATTATTTAAGTTTTCAAGCCAAAAAGGGCACTTTGCCTTTAATTTTCCATTTATATTCTGTTTTATGTGTGTTTTCTAAGTTATATTGTCTCAGTTCTCCACTGCTTACTCATCCCCTATGGTACCACGAAACAAATAAATTGATTAATCTTGACTTCAATCCTATTTAATAAGATTTCAAATTGTGGAAGTGGAAAACAGGATGGAAAGCTCGAAAGCAACATGTGCCTGGCCCCAAAGTCACAGAGGATGATGCTAAGCCCTCATCATGTCCCTCTTCACAGCTGCCGGTCCAGGAGCCACTGGCCAAAAGTTAAACCTGCCTGGGCCAGAGATTTCGCTCAGTGGTTCCAGTGCCTGCCAAGGAAGTGCAAGCACTGGTTCGATCCCAGGTAACCTGCCTGGGCCAGAGATTTTGCTCAGTGGTTCCAGTGCCTGCCGAGGAAGTGCAAGGTCCCTGGTTCAATCCCAGGTAACCACATACAACAATACCAAGCGTGGTGATTCATGCCCACAAAGGCCAAGCATGATGATTACAAGCCTGTAATACCAGCACTCGGGAAGTAGAGGCAGGAGGATTGCTGAGTTCAAGGCTAGTTTGAGCTACATAGTGAGCTCAGGCCCAGCCTCAACTACAAAGGGAGACCCTGTCTGAAAAAAAAAAAGTTAAACCTGCCTGTTTTTTTGTCACGTGTGTGTTTTGTTTTCTTCTTTCTCACCTTCAAAGCAAGTGTGGAAGATTAACTGGAGCATCTACTATATTATATTACCCAGCAACAACCTTGGTTCCTGCCTCTTCCTGCTATCTTTAGGTGAGGACTCTGCTTCTCTTCATTCTCAAAGAATGAAGAAAATCAAAAGAAAAGCCATTCTACAAACCACTCATAAAGGAAGATTCTGAAGAAAAGATGGATTTAAGGTTTATATCATATAATACACAGTATGCTCTAAAAAAAAAAATCCCGGGCCGGAGGGTTAGCTCAGTGGTTCCGGCGCCTGCCTCGCAAGAGCAAGGACCTGGGTTCAATCCCCGGTGACCACATATAATGCTGGGCGTGGAGACACGCCCACCAACAATCAACACCGCATACCACAATGCCGGACGTGGTGGCTCACACCTGTCATCCCAGCACTCGGGAGGCAGAGACAGGAGGATTGCTGAGTTCACGGTGGCTTGCCTGGGCACCATAGTGAGCTCAGGGCCAGCCTGAACTACAAAGCGAGACCCTGTCTCCAAAAAGCAAAAAAAAAAAAAAAAAAAAAATCCCCCATAAAACAGTCCTGTTTTCCCTGTAAGTTCATCCCTGGACACAGCCCTTCCTTCTCCCAGTCCTTTTATCAGGCAGCCTTCTGAGACCTGCATGGTCACCAGGTCCCTTTTAGCCCCTAGGATCTTCCCTCAAGACTCCTAAATCTCTCCTTTTTTCTCCTACAGAGCATTTTTGCTCTCCTAGTCTCTTCAAGTGTGTATCTTCACCTAGAATTCTGTTCATCTGATAATTGACCTCCATTATAAGGAAGTAAGTACAATATGTAAGAAAGAAAAAAAAAAGCCATTCTTGGGCTGAAGTGTAGCTCAGTGGTAGAGCTACACTTATGCCATTAAATGACAACTTCCCAGTCTCCCCCCAACCTCTGGCAACTACCATCCAACTTTGGGACTGTTAAGAAAACAAACCTCTACTTATATACTGACTTCTCTCCTTTGGGAACAAAGGACTTATTCCCTCAGCAACTAAGAGTGCAGGCAGATGACACAGCCTTAGCCAAGTGCCTCTCCAAAAACTGCTGTGGGCCAAAGAGAGATTCCTCAGCTAATGTCTCTCTGAGGCCAACCAGTTTGTGTCCAATCAATGCATGTCCTTGCAAGTACTGGGCCCCTCTCACCAGCTTGAGATAACCTTACAGAGCTTCTCTTGGCTTAGTGTGATTTGCCTCACAGCTCACCCACTCCCTCTGCCTAATTCTGCTTCCTCTACGTCTCCATGGTGCTGACATGATGAACACCTTCCCATAATCCTTCACTTGGTATCTTGGCTCAGGAATAGGAGCCATCACTGTGGGGAAGGCTGTGCTTCTATAAGACTCCTTCTTCCCTGACTCCATCATCCCCAACTTCAGCTGGCTAAGTAGTAAATCAAAGTAGTATTACACTCTGAGGGTTATGGCAGAGTTCAGGACTATTCTTAGGACACTTGAAGGCATAGTGGTGGTGCTCACTCTCCAGCCTTCTACCGCGAGCCCCTTGGGAAACAGTGGGTCCTCAGCTCTGGGAACAACTGGGAAATGGCTAGAACTTCAGCTAGAGCTCTCACTTCTGTCCCTTGGAAATGTTGGTGTTCTGCTCGGGGACGCTCCCGACTCCTCAGTGCTTCCCTGCAGCCCCACGCACCCACTGCCCCTCGGGCTATTTGCGAGGTCACGCAGCTCTTCAGGAAAGCAGCTGGCTCCCCTTTCCAGTTTCCTGCAGGAGTTCAGGAGTGACAGCAGCTGTTTCTTTTGATTTGCTTTTTACTCCCAGTCATTCTCCTAGAAGCCTGACACAGGCACTTGGGACCCGGCCTGGAGGGTATGTCTCTCCCCCATTCACAGTGTCTTTCTTTCCTGTGTTTCAAAAAGCTCTGCTTCCCTCTCTTCCACAGTCCACTATCTGCTCCAGCCAACAGGTTGTGTGGATCCTGGAAAGAGGACCCTACCCCCCAACTCTTAGGGGGCCTCAGCTCTGATGGCCTAAACACTTCTCTGCCTGGAGCTGGCTGCCCATGTGGCTCTCAGACTTCTAGACATGGGTCATGTGCAGAGGAAAAGTCAAGGGTGTCTTTTGGGACCTCTGTTTGCTAAATGGCAAGTGATAATACCACTAGAAGATCTTACTTTATAACAAATATCTTAATTTCACAATGAATGTGGAGATGTTGTTGGCATACCTTGAGACCAAAATGTTAAGTGAAGAAATGATCACCCAGGCCTCTGAAGGGCTGAGGTGGTAGATAGACAGCTGGATCCCAACCTGGCCAATTTAGTGAACACCTTACTCAAACTAAAATGAAAAAGGTATGTAGCTCAATATGAAGGCCTTGTGTTCAATCCTTGGTACTAAACACATATGCACACACACACACACACACACACACACACAAATGCAACCATTCTCAAAGAGAAGAGAAAAGGCAAGAAAAGAAAATAAATTTGGGAATGTAGCTTATGAGAAGACTCTGGTTGCAGCCCTCAGTAGAACCCCCAAAAAATGTACTTTAACTAACATAAGTCTACCTCCAAATCCCACCATTCTATTTCACATGGGGTGTAGATACTGTATAACAGGTTAGTCCCGATTTCTCTCTATTGTACTTTACCTGCGCACTATAATCATTCCTTATATCGGTACTTGCTCTAAAGAACTATCAAGTCGGTTAAATACAAAAAAAGACAAATTTTCCCATCACTTATTCCTGCCCCTCCCTTCTCTAGGAATATCTCATTTTCAAGTGATTTAATTTCCTTTCTACTTGAAAAAGTTCTTTTTTAACATGCCTTGTAATCCCTCAGACTCCATTTCTCCATCATCTTTTCTTTTCTGGAGACAAGGCCTCACTTTGTAGTTCAGGCTGGCCGTGAGCTCACTATGTAGCCCAGGCAAGCCTCGAACTCATAGCAATCCTCCTGCCTCTGCCTTCTGAGTTCTGGGATTACAGGCATGAGCCACCATTCCTGGCTCTTCCTCACTTTTAAAACATAATTTTATCATATGTAGGATTGTAGGTTGGCATATTTCTTTCAATATTTTAAATATTTCACTCCACTCTTGTTGTTTACATGGTTTCTGATGAAAAATCCACTGTGATTTTATGGGAAAGTAGTCTAAGTCTACACTGGGTTCTTTCAAGGTTTTTCTCTTTGTCCTTGGTTTTCTTTTTTCTTTTCTTTTCTTTTCTTTTTTTTTTGGAGACAGGGTCTCACTTTGTAGTTCAGGCTGGCCCTGGGCTCACTATATAGCCCAGGCAAGCCTTGAACTCAGCAATCCTCCTGCCTCTGCCTCCTGAGTGCTGGGATTACAGGTTTGAGCCACCAAACCCAGGATTTGTGATATGTGGTACTGATTGCTGGTGGGCCTGAGTCACCACACCTGGTATTGTTGTATGTGGTTAAGGGGATTGAACCAGGAACATTGTACTTGCTAGGCAGGTGCTGGAACCACTGAGCTAATCTCCTACCCCCAACATAATATTTTTAATAATTAACCCTCAGTGCATTTAACAAAAAGGTCACTTAAGAACATTCACCAGACCTATCAATAAGCAAGTCCTAATTTAGGTGAAAACTTAAGTGAAACACAAAACCCAGGCAGGCTAGAAAAATAAGTTGGGTAGCTTAGCTAAAAACATCTACACACAGTTTCACAAAAATGATGTTGGGAAATCTATTGGTTGTATATAATTTTATCCTTTTTCTTAATGAAAATATCTAACCTTTGGTATTATAAATTGGTACAAACCTTGTCACACTTCGGCCTCATGTATTGAAAGTTATAAAAATGTCCGTACCCTTTAACCCAGTAAGCTTAGGCAAATTTTTTTTTTTTTTGAGACAGGGTTTTGCTTTGTAGTTCAGGCTGGCCCTGAGCTCATTATGTAGCCCAGGCAAGCCTCGAACTCACAGCAATCCTCCTGTCTCTGCCTCCTGAGTGCTGGGATGACAAGTGTGAGTCACCACGCCCAGCATTTTGGTATGTGTTTACTGGGGATTGAACTCCGGACCTCGCACATGCAAGGCAGACACCAGAACCACTGAGCTAAATCCCCAGCCCTAGGCAAAAATCTTAAAACAGACAAACAAATAAAAAAAGTTGAGTTCCAGCCCTAACTATACTAGTGAAATGTTTAAAACAGCCTAAATAAGCAACATAGCAAAAGGGACAAGTAAATATGGATCATTTTTCCAACTGCTAAAAATTATAATTATGGAAAGTATGTAGTAACTTGGAAAGTAGCTTATGGGATAATCTTACTCTAAGGAAGCGGGATGTGCATAAGTGTGTGCATCACACTTCAGCTATTTTAAATTGTTTTTCAAAGGGAGGATTCGAAAGGGAAGCGAAGTGGAAAAATAAAAACATAGATAGTAAGGTTAGATAGTAAGTTTAGTTAGATAGTAAGGTTGCCAAGGTTTCATTTATTTCTCTTAAAAATTCATTGTACTGTTGTAATATTATTGTTTGTGCTATAAATAAAAAAGTGGAGTAGTGGAAAATTCGATTTTGTTTTAGCTGAATTAGAGGAGTAGGAAGATTTATTCCCTCCTGGGATAGTTTAGTTAGTGGCCAGTGTACCCTGGAAAGGGGCGGGGAGAAACATCTCCTCATCACTACCGTCCACACTGCCGCCCTCACCCTCCCAGCACACCGGCTCTCCTGCACTGTGGCTCCACAGCAGTCACCTTCCAAGCACGATGTTGTTCACGACTGAGTCAATCATATATCCCTCTATTGCAGCACAAGCTTCAGGAAAGAAGCAGTATGTGCTTTTGTTTCTCATCTCATTTTTTCAGTGCGTGATGGAGACATTTCACTACATTGCTGCCTTTGCTGGAGTGAGGAATATTCCAGAAGGCATCTTCTAAAGCCATTATCCCACTGACTACCACAGTTTAGCTCATCCTCTAGGAGAAAAGTGAAAAAAGACCACATATGATAAGCATGAGCCCCAGACATGACTCCTCCTTGCCTATAATTTCGTCCTGATGTTGGTAAACTTGTCAGCTTCTTATTGGAATTCACTGCCCTTCTTTTCCTTCCTTCCTTCCTTCCTTCCTTCCTTCCTTCCTTCCTTCCTTCCTTCCTTCCTTCCTTCCTTCCTTCCTTCCTTCCTTCCTTCCTTCTTCCCTCCCTCCCTCCCTCCCTCCTTCCTTCCTTCCTCCCTTCCTCTCTCTGACCCCCCACATACTGAGGACAAAAACCAAAGGTACTCTCCCACTGTGCTATGTTCCCAGCCCTTTTCTTTTCTGATTTTGAGCTAAGATCATGATTGCTCAGGGTGGCTTTGAGCTTGCAGTTCTCCTGCTTTGACTTCCCAAGAAGCTAGTGGCATGTGCCACCATTTTTAAAAAATGGAAATGGACTTTCTTTGTTGTTGTGGTTGTTGTTTGTTTTTTGAGACAGGGTATCGCTTGGTAGTTCAGGCTGACCCTGAACTCACTATGTAGCCCAGGCTAGCTTTGAACTTGCAGTAATCCTTCTGCCTCTGCCTCCTTGCGTGCTGGGATTATAAGTGTGAGCCACCACAACCAGCATTGTGCTGTGTGGGACCAGGGATTGAATTTGGGAACTTGTACTTGCCAGGCAGAGGCCAGAACCACTGAGCTAAATCTCTGGCCCCTGGAAGTGGATGTAATAAAGTAAAGGTACAAGAAGCAATGACTCAGTAGAATTTTAGTGTTTTCCAGCTCGCAGAGACTTTCTTGACTTGATCCACAGTCTGTTGTGAGGCTGGAAGACATCACAATACCAGTAGTCATTCTGTACAACTCCTTGGCCTATGTTCGTTACTGTCTCCCATCCAAGTACTAAACAGGCTGGACCCTGCTTAACTTCCAAGATCTGGTGTGTTCTTTACCAACACTGCAAATGCCAGATGTCACCTTTCCACTTCTGCACAGGCAAGTACCCAATCTTGTTTAGGGAATGAGGAGGTCTGTTGAGGGACCTCTAGAAAAGATTTCTTCTCTTGATTAGAAGGACCTCTTAAACAAGAACAACGACAAAAATTTTCCTTTTCTCTTTGTACACAAATGTTTAAGGACATTACCTTAAAGGACTACCATGAGGGCTATGCTGAAAGTGAAAGCAATATACTGCAGTAAACCTGGATATTGACCCCGAGAAAACAGGAGTGCAGAGTCTCAGGTCTTAATCCATGACCTCTTAGCCACGAAAGATGGGAGGCCTTTATTTTCCCTCATGTGTCTTACCAATGCTATGTGGAATGTACTCTCCCCTTACCCCTGAGGGTCATCCTGAGGGCCATCCTGAGGGCCGGGTTCTCTGTGAAGCAGGGGAAGCAGGGAGGTCACCAGAGGTGAGAATAGCCACTGATCATTTCTTACACTAGAAGGGTCCCCCTAAAACAGGCCACATCCATGAGCCAGTGAAAGGTATCAGCCCTAGATGACCCCAGCCAAGCCATACAAGTCAGTCCTGCTCTTTTCTTTCCTGTTATTGGGCCAGTTTGATTATCAGAACTATGCTTTCATTACTTCTCAAGCTATGGGCTTTCCCCCAGTTTTCTCTTGCTTTCTGACTCTGCTAATATGTCCTCCTCTACATCTCCCAGGCATCCTGGAATTCTTTTTCTATGACAGAAGTCAGCAAACCTCTGCAAATCTGGATCTCCTCTCTCCTCTCTGGGGAGCTTCTTCTGATCCCATCTGATGACGCACCAGTTTTGTGATTTTTCCTTCAGTTTGAGCAAAAGATCCCCTGGTTGGTTCATAACAGCGGGTGCTGGAGCTCAAAAACGGAAAATTCTGGACTTGCAGGCCGAGCCACGCTCTATCAGCCTTGGAACCATCATCTTTAGCCTCATGCTATGAGCCGCTAGTGAATTGCCACACTATTTAAAGCTAACCTTAGCCCAGAATTGTACTGTACAACTAGGGGCATCAGGATCTCTGTGTGTATGGAAAGGGATTTTGATTTATTCAGTGACTGGGTGGAAGTAATAGGATGTAGGCCTAGAAACCAAGGAAGCTAAATAACTTTGCTCAAATGCCAATAGAGCACTTAGATCCACTGTTTTAAGCAAACTTTAGTTAGGTATTCTGTTTTCTATCACTAAAGATATCCTACTGATGATTCTACACCATTAAAACTTCATTACATGTAAGCCAAGCATGATGGCATATGCTTGGAATCCCACGATCTGGGAGGCTGAGGCAGGAGAAATGCAAAGTGGAACCCAGTCTTGGACTGTAAATCGACTTAGCAAGACCTTGTCTCAAAGAATAAAAAAAGGGCTGGGGATATAACTCAGTGCAGAGGCCCTGGATCAATCCCCAGTACTGCAAAAGGGCCGGAGGGATAGCTCAGTGGTTCCGGCGCCTGCCTCACAAGTGCAAGGTCCTGAGTTCGATCCCAGGTAACCACATACAATGCTGGGCGTGGAGACTCACGCCCACCAGCAATCAATACCACATACCACAGTGCTGGGTGTGGTGGTTCACGCCTGTAATCCCAGCACTCGGGAGGCAGAGACAAGAGGATTGCTGAGTTCGAGGCTTGCTTGGGCTACATAGTGAGCTCAGAGGCAGCCTGAACTACAAAGTGAGACCCTGTCTCAAAAAAAAAAAACAATACACTAAAACAAAATACAACTTTATGGCATTTTTACAGAGCAACTTGTACCTTGAATGTTAGATATTAAATGACATATTTGATATTATACCAACTTCATGATCATAAAAACTGTATGTTGAAATAGCTGAGAAAAACACATAGACTAATGAGGATTATAAGTTGATAGGCTCCAAGATAAACATGAGAGCACCAAAATATACTCATGGGCACATTCGTATATATTTCATAAAAACATTCATTTTTTTTTAGAAGAGTCACTAAAAAAAAAGAAAAAGAAAACCATTTTGTTCCCCGCCTTGCCAAATATGTATTATCAGATATTTCTGCCTTCCAGAACTCTGTTTTTGAAAAGTTATTGCTTTTTTAAAAAAATCTACTAGATGTAGTGGCATAAGGCTGTCCTCTTAACTGCTTGGGGGCTGATGTAGGAGGATCACAAGTTTGGAAACTTAGAGAGAAGCTTAGAGAGATTTTTTAATTGAATTCTTTATTGGTACAATTTATATACATCTCAAAATCACATATAACATTGGGAAATTTGTACCAGTATATGCCACAAGTTAATTCTCATTTTTACCCATATCCCTACCCACTCCCCCCTCCTCCCCTTTATACATGCTCTTTTATTTTCTTTCTGTATCATATTTATTCCTTCCCCTCATCACATTC
>PVIC010035591.1:0-18971 GCA_004025085.1 Thryonomys swinderianus
GAGACTTAGAAACTTGGGTGACATATTACCACCTTCAAATGAGGAAATCAGAAAGAAATAGATTAATTGTTGGAAAGAAGAATGTATCCTAAAATGTCTTGCAAGTTTGTACAAAGATGCAAAAGAGACTTACAACACTATCTTGAGACAAAGTAGAAAGGAAGTCCAAAGATTCCTGCAAAAACTGTGCGAAAAATGAAATACAATTGGGAAAATAGTATTTTTAATGTAAAATATGTATGATATAATTTATATTCTCAGACTATGTTTTTTGCATTATTCACTAAACTTTATTGGTACATTATATACACAGCTCACAATCACACACAACATTGGGGAATTTGTACCAATATGTGGCAAACGTCAATTCTCATTTTTACCCACATCCCTGCCCACCCACTCCCTCCCCACCCACTATATACATACTTTTATTTTTTTCCAAATCATATTTATTCCTTCCTCTCATTATGTTCCCACACCAAGTTCCTTTTGGCTATTTCGCATTCTATAAAAGCTTTCACACATTCTAGAGCTCCTTTAACTCTACAGGTACTTATATCTAAGAAAAGATCCTGTATTTGGATATCTGTGTTCTATTTATTTCACTTATTAGTGTGTCCTCCAGGTGTCTCTATTTGCACATAAATGAATGAATCCTGTCATTCTTTATGGCAGAGTAATACTCCATTATTTAAAAAAACCACATCTTCTTTATCCAGTCTCCAGTTGATGGGCATTTGGGTTATTTCCCAGATTGGGTAATCATGAACTGAGCTGCTGTGAACAAGGGTGCACATCTGTCTTTCCAATGTGATTTTTTAAATGCCTTTGGGTATATCCTAGCAGGGGGATAGCAGGGTCAAATGGGACCTCTAGTCCTAGTTTTCTTAGGAATCTCCACACAGATACCACAATGGTTGCACAAGTCTACAATCCCACCAGCAGAGGAAACTTGGGGAGACTGATTTGTTTAAATTCCTTGTACATTGTAGATAACAGCCCCTTGCCTGACAAACAGCTAGTAAAGACTTTTCTCCCCACACCCTCATCAGCATTTATCACTGGTTGATTTTGTGATAGCGGCCATTCTTTGTGGAGTGAGATGGAATCTCAGTGTTGTTTTCATTTGCATCTCTCAAATGACCAACAATGCTAAACATTTCTTCATATGCTTCTTAGCTGCTTTGACTTCTGCCTCTGAGAAGTGTCTGTTCATTTTGGATGCCCAATTTTTTTTTTTTGAGATAGGGTCTCGCTTTGTATTTCAGGCTGGCCCTGAGCTCACTATGTAGCCCAGGCAAGCCTCAAACTCAGCAATCCTCCTATCTCTGCCTCCCAAGTGATGGGATTACAGGTGTCAGCCAATACGCCCAGCACTGTGGTATGTGGTATTGATTGCTCATGGGTGTGAGTCACCAAGCTCAAAATTGTATGTGGTTACCAGGATCAAACTCAGGACCTTGCGCTTGCAAGGCAGGCACTGGAACCACTGAGTTAAATCTCCGGCTCTCAGATGCCCGTTTTTCAATTGGGTCTTAAAACTTGGGGAGACTGATTTGTTTAAATTCCTTGTACATTGTAGATAATAGCCCCTTGCCTGACAAACAGCTAGTAAAGACTTTTCCTCCTGTTGTTGGTAGTCTTTTAGCGGTGCCAGTGATTTCTTTTGTTGTGCATCTTTTTAGTAGGATGAGATCCCATTTGTTGATTCTGCTAGTTCTAGTGCAATTGAGGTTTTATTCATGAAATCTCTGCCTAAGCCAATGTCTCCAAGAGTTTTACCTAACATGTTTTCTAGCAGGTTTATTGTTTCTGTTCTAATGTTTAAGTCTCAAATCCATTGTGAATTTAGTTTTGTGCACGGTAAAAGAGATAGATCTAGTTTTAGTTTTTGGCAGGTTAAAGCCCAGTTTTTCCAGCACCATTTGTTAAAGAGGCTGTTTTTCCTCCCTTGAGGATGTTTGGCTCCATTGTCAAAGATAAGGTGGCTTAGTGTATCCGGAGTTGTGTCTGAATCTTCTAATCTATCCCACTGGTCCTCGGGTCTGTTACTTTGCCAGTACCGTGCAGTTTATATCACAGTGGCTTTGTAGTAGAGTTTTAAGTTGAGGATTGTGATACCCCCTGTGATGTCATGGTTCCTTAGAATTGTTTTTGCTATTCTAGGTCTCTTGTGGCTCCAGATGACTTTTTGGATTATTTTCTCTAGCTCTGTGAAGTATAGTGTTGGGATTTCCATTGGAATTTCATTGAATCTGTATCATAGTTGTGGGAGTACAGCCATTTTGACGATGTTGGTTCTCCCTTCCTAGGAACAAGGGATGTCTTTTCACTTTTTGATATCCTTTTCTATCTCATTTTTCAGAGTCCTATAGTTTTCAGAGCTCTTTCACCTCCTTTGTTAGACTGATTCTTAGATATATCATTTTTCTAGGTGCTGTTGTAAAAGAGATTGAGTCCTCAATTTCTCTTTCAGTGAGTCTGTTTGTGTAGACAAAGGCTGTTTATTTTTTAGCATTGACCCTGTATCCAGAAACCCTACTGAATTTGGTAATTAAGTCTAGCAGTCTTTTGGTTGAGTTTTTAGGATCCTCTAGATAGAGTATCATATCATCGGCAAATAATGAGAGTTTAACTTCTTCCTTTCCTATCTTTATTCCTTTTTTTAATCTTTGTCTTGCCTGATTGCTATGGCTAGTGTTTCCATTACTATATTGAATAAGAGTGGTGACAGCGGGCATCCTTGTCTCATTCCTGATCTTAGTGTAAAAGGTTCCAGTTTTTGCCCATTGAGTATGTTGCTGGCTGTTGGTGTCTCATAAATAGCTTGTATTACATTGAGATAAAGTCCATCTATTCTGATTCTCTGTAGTTTTGATCATCAATGGGTGTTGGATTTTGTCAAATGCTTTTCTGCATCTATTGAGATGATCATATGGATTTTTCCTTCAGTATGTTACTATAGTGTATTACATTGATTGATTTACATATGTTGAACCAGCCTTGCATCCCTAGGGATAAATCCAACTTGATCAGGGTTTATGATATACTTGATAACTCTCTGTATTCTGTTTGTCAGTATTTTATTGAGGATTTTTGCATCAGTGTTCATGAGAGAGATTGGCCTGTAGTTTTCTTTTTTGGTGGGATCTTTCTCTGCCTTTGGAATCAAGGTGATGGTTGCTTCAAGGAATGACTTGGGGAGTACTGCTTCCCTTTCAATTTCATTAAAAAGATTGAGAAGTACTGGTGTTAACTCTTCTTTAAAAGTTTTGTAGAATTCAGCAGTGAAGCCATCAGGACCAGGGCTTTTCTTTGTTGGTAGGTTATTTATTACATTTTCAATTTCCCAGATTGATATCGGGTTGTTTAACATTTTTATATCCTCTTCATTCAGCTTTGGAAGTTCATATGAGTCTAGGAATCTATCCATTTCTTCTATATTTTCCATCATTTTGGAGTCCAAATTTGCAAAGTACATGTTTGTTATCCTTTGGACTTCCTCTGGATCTGTGTTCATTGCCCTGTTTTCATTCCAAATAGCATGGATTTGAGCCTTTGCCTTCCTTTGTTTGATAAGGTTGGCTAAGGGTCTGTCAATTTTATTTATTCTTTCAAAGAACCAACTCTTCAATTCATTGATTCTTTGTATTGTTCTCTTTGTCTCCATTACACTAATTTCTGTGCTGATCCTAATAATTTTCTCCCTAGTATGAGCTCTGGATTTATCTTGTTACTCTTTTTCTAATTGTCTGAGATTCATCATTAGATTGTTTACTTCAGTTTGCTCTATTTTCTGAGTGTAGACATTCACTGCTATGAATTTCCCTTGTAGAACTGCTTTCATTGTGTCCCATAAGTTGCTGTATGTTGTACTAGGGTTGTCATTTAGTTGTAGAAACTGTTTAATTTCTTCTTTAATTCCATTTGTGGCCCATTGGTTGGTCAACAGAGTGTTGTTCAATTTCCATGTGTTTGTGAGGATCTTGGAATTTCTTTTGCTATTCAGCTCCAGTTGCAGGGCACTATGGTCTGATAGTATGCAGGGGATAATTTCTATTCCTTTGCATTTACTTAAGGCTGCTCTATGAACTAGAATTCGATCTATTTTGGAGAATGATCCATGAGCAGCTGAGAAGAAGGTATACTCTGGCTTGATAGGGTGAAATATTCTGTAGGCATCTATTAAGTCCATTGGCTCAAAAGTTTGATTTAGCTCAAGTATTTCCTTATTGAGTCTTTGACCAGTTGATCTGTCAATTTGTGATAATGGAGTATTGAAATCCCCTACTACTATTGTATTTGTGGTTATCTGGCTTTGCATGTCCACTAATGTTTGTTTTATGTAGTTGGGTGCATTCGAGTTTGGTGCATAAATATTTATGATTGTATGAGAATATAGTGACCTTCTTTATCTCTTTTAATCATTTTGCATTTGAAATCTATTTTATCTGCAAATAAGATAGCCACTCTTGTTTTTTTTTTGCCATTTCCTGTGGTGTGGAGGATTGTTTTCCAACCCTTTATTTTTCAGTCTATGGGTTTCCTTCTGAATTAGGTGTGTTTCCTGTATGCAGCAGATTGTAGGATCTTGCTCTTGATCCAGTCTGCTAGTCTGTGTCTTTTAATTGGCCCGTTGAGTCCATTGACATTCATGGTTATGACTGATATGGATATATTCAGAGCTGCCATGTTTCCCTGTTCTTGGATCTTTTCTTCCTTGCTTTTCTCCTTTTCTATTTAGTTTCTTGTTTGCCCCAGTGAGTTCACTCTCCTGGGTCTCATGGGTATGGAATTTTCTGTGTTTTTTTTTTCCAAAATGTTCTTTAAAATGTTTTGGAGTGCAGATTTTGTTTTGTGAAGTTTTTCAGGTGTTCTTTATCATGGAAATGTCTTATTTCCCTGTCTATTCTGAAAGATAGTTTTGCAGGATACAACTGTCTAGGCTGGAGGTTGTTTTCCTGCAATGCTTGAAATACTTCCCTCCATGCTCCCCTTGCATTGAGTGTTTGTGTTGAAAAGTCTGCTGTGATCCTAATGGGCTTCCCTTTGTAGGTGATTTTCTTCCTTTCTCTCACTGCTTTCAGTATTTCATTCTTGTGTTGTGTATCTGGAACTCGATAATTATATGTCTAGGTGTAGATATTTTTATTTCACTGCATTTTGGAGTCCTATAAGCCTCTTTTATCTGCATGTCCATTTCTTTTCCTGTGAAGTTTTCTGCCATTATCTCTGACAACAGTTTTTTATGTCTTTTATACTGTCTCCTGCTTCCTCAGTGACTCCAATCAGTCTTATATTATTTTTCTTTGAGTCATCTAGAAGCTGTTGGATTGATTTCTCATGGTCCCTTGCCCTTTTCCATACATTATGTCTTTTCTGCTCATTGGTTGCTATGCTGTCCTCTAGGTCTGAGATTTGGTTCTCTGCTTCATTCATCCTACTGCACAAGCTTTCGTTCTCCTTCATCATTCTCTGGAGCTCTGCTTGAAGCTGTTTAAAAGGTTCCATTGCTTCTGCTACCTTGGATTCTATCTTCTCACTGATCTCTTCTTTAATGATGTCTTTCACTGTGGACAGTATCTCTCTTTTGATCTCAGAGATGAGTTCTGATTTCCATTTTACTAAATCTGCTTTAGTTACCATCTCCAAGAGTCCTGGTGTTTCAATTTCAGTTTGCTCTATTTCTCTTTTCTCTGAATTTCCCTGTGGTGGTGATCTTTGTGTCTGGGTTGTTTTTTGTTTTTGTTTTTGTTTTTTTGTGTATTTTCTCTTTTCTACTCTTTTGTTGTTAATAATGCTATTTGTTTAATTCCTTGCCTGATGACATGGCAATATTTGTTTCAGGTCTCTTTCTTTCTATTATCTGGGGCCCTTTCAAAGTGGCACCTTCCTTGGTTGTCCTCCTTGAATCTGTAATGACCCTTGAGAGTTCTCAGTTCTGACACATCATGGAGGTATTTGAACAGAACAATCACATCATGTTTGTTACAATAATACAATCAGTACCAATATGAGTATTAAACACAGTGAATAAAATGAAAAGTTTTATTAATTTCTATTCTAAAGACTTTGAGCTCATGAGTTATCTCTATGTCCATATGCCAAAATTTGGAACTAATCAGCAATGTGAATACATGTAGATCGTAAATGTACCCCCAGAACCCTTTGGGAATAAAAGGTCACTGGGGAATCAGGGAGGTAGGGGGACAGAAGGAGAATGAAATAAGCTTAGCAGATTTATGACTTGAGGGCCTCATATATGCCAGCGGGCAACAAAGGATAAAAGGGCATATATAAAATAGTGCCAACTGTATGCTGTAAGACCGCTGTAGACTTTGCACACCTTAGTACAGGAGAAGAGATAGGGCACCCTAAGAGTCTTTTACTTCTTGGCATTGGTTCTGACAGGAAGATAGGAGAGGGTGTGGAGACAAGAAGTGAATAGAGGGATCTAGGAGTAGATGGAAGAACAGAAGCTAGATTCCCTTGTTTTTTATCTTGCCTGGTCTCTCAGTGCAGCTCCGGTGTGGAGGGATGCTGGAAATGGCTCCAGGCTCCTCTTGGGCTTGTGTCGTCACAATGCAGCTCCGGGGTAGAGTGGGGGCTGGCTGGCAGACAGCAGTCCTCTGTGCTGGGAATGGCGCCTTTGGTCTGTGATGTGAGTCCTTTTGGCACGGCTCTGGGGTGGGATGGGGACCAGCTGGCAGGCCACAGGCCTCTGCCTTGGTAATGGCACCCGGGGTCTGCAACCTCGTCCTATAGATGCAGCTTTGGGGTGGGGTGGGTATTGGCCAGGGGGCTGCAATACTCCGTGCTGGTAATGGCTCATATTTAGACTATTATTACCTTTTAATTTTAGTAGGCAAAAAATAGGGAAACAATGGTTTTATTCTTGCCCATTCTGGTTCTTTTTTTTTTTTTTTTTTTTTTTTTTTTTTTTTTTTTTTTTGAGACAGGGTCTTATTTTGAGTTCAGGCTGGCCCTGAGCTCACTATGTAGCCCAGGTAAACCTCGAACTCAGCAATCCTCCTGGTTCTGCCTCCCGAGTGCTGGGATTACAGGCGCGAGCCACCACGCCCGGCACTGTGGTATGTGGTATTGATTGCTGGTGGGTGTGAGTCACCACACCCAGCATTGTATGTGGTCACCGGGATCGAACTCAGGACCTTGCACTTGCGAGGCAGGCACTGGAACCGCTGAGCTAAATCTCTGGCCCATCTTGCCCATTCTGGTTCTTAAAGTCCATATAATAAATTGTTCCTAGACTTGATGATATTAAATGTCAACAATTATATTATGTCTCATGATTTTAGGGGCTAGAAATTTGGAAAAGACAAACATGGGCCATTCTGGTCAGACAATGACACCATTGCACTGGAACAGCAGGTTGAAATACATAGTCATTGGCCGTGTGTGTGTGTGTGTGTGTGTGTGTGTGTGTGTGTGTTTCATCAAATAATGTAGTTTCATCTAGTAGTTCCAAACCTTTTCCAGCTTCTTGGCTCAGGTAAGTTAACTGTGTCTTCTCACAGTCCAGACAAACTGTGCACTGTGGACCATTTAAATGACATCTCAGGGCTCCTGGGTGAAGGTCTGGTAAGTAGAGCAAAAGTCTTTCCACACTAGCCTTGCAGTCACACTGATTCCAAGTTGAAAAGAATGCTTTGAAGACCCCCTTCTCTCAAAGGGGGAGGATTGAGGATGTTGGTACTGTTTGAAAAACTCAACATTCCACACCCTTGTCAGAGATTATGTGCAGTCCTTTTCACTTTCAAAATGTAGCCACTTTCTCCTGAAAGTACAGAGGATAGATTTCATTACAGGATCTGGCTCAGAGTGGAGGTTCAAGAACTCCTTATAGATTAGAAATGTGCATAAAGTTTCTAGCATTAGTTTCATTAACTATATCTCTTCAAGTATAAATCCTGCCTATTTAATGATATTAAAACTAGACTTTAAGCACTCAGTATTGACATCTTTCAAAATATCTTGTGATATATGAAAAATATTTGACATTTGCCAATTTAAAAGAAGGTTAAATGGGGCTGGGGATTTAGCTTAGTGGTTCCAGCGTCTGTCTGGCAAGCTCAAGGTTCTGAGTTTTATCCCTGGTACCACTAACCACAGTGCTAGCTCATGCCTTAATTCTAGCACTTGGGAGGCAGAAGCAGGAGGATTGCTGAGTTTGAGGTAGCCCTGGCTACATAGTGAGTTCAGGGCCATCCTGAACTACAAAGCAAGACCCTGTCTCAAAAATAATAGTAACAATAATGTTAAGTGAAAACTTTCAGTTTTTATCCCCTTAGTATAATGTTGAGTGTTGGCTGTTCATATATTGGTTTTAACAGATTGAGACAAAGACTTTGAGACTATACTCTTAAATGAAATAAATTGAACACAAATGTATAAGTACTGCATGATCTCTCTGGCATAGGAAACTGAAAGTGTAAATAGGAAACAAAATGTATAATAGCCAATGCAAAATAAGAAAAAAATATTCAAAAGGAAAGGAGAACTTGAAAAGGGGGCGAGGAAAAGGAAGGAAAGAAAAGAAAAAAGAAAAAAATGGAAATGCCCTTATAAATGAGGAGAGGACAAAGGTTTAAGGGAGGAGAGGAGGAGTGGGGAATCAACATACACTATGTACACGTACAAATTCCCCATGATGAAAGTAATCACTGTGTATATCTAAACTGTATAAGTAAAATTAAAATTTAAAAAATAATAATAATTTTAAAAGTCATTAGGGTAAATGCTGCAGGCAGAACAAATCAAACAGTGAAGGAATGGGACACAGAATGATCTCTAGAACAAGTCGTCTCCGAAACCCAGGTAAGCACATTTCTAATTCTTGATTAGAGCCAATACTGGTCCCTAGTACTGATGCCCTACAGTTCTTGGGAATCAAGAACCCAAGTCATGAAATGATCCACTGAATCGGTTTTTGTTTTTGTTTTTGTTTTCTTTTTCCTATCCTTTCCTGCCTGTAGAAATATAAGAGTCTGGGTACTTTTGCATTTTGTGTTGTTTTGTCCATATGGATACAATTTTTTATTTTAAAAGTGATGTGGGTTTCTTGTGTACCCCTATATAGTTCATTCCACTAGTCAGAGACAACCTCATAACCTTTCCTGCAATGAAACCTTTTTGACCTCAAGGTCTAGTTGGGCTTCTGTAGTAAAACCCTCATAAGATTCTCACAAACTCAGATTTCAGGGAGATGGGGAGGAGTTTAGGGAATGGGAACAGGGAGACAGGACCGGAGGAAAGAGAAGGGAAAATAAAACATGATTAAGATGTGAGGTATGTATGTACCAACTCCCCAAGATGATTATTATGTACCATAAAAGTTTACTAATAAAGTTTCTTACAAGGATTATTACTTAATAGAGAAAGTCCATCTTAATGTTAATGGTGAAGGTAGGCTCTTAAACTCTTTATTATTACTATTATTTTAAATTGGCACATTTTAGATGAACAATATGATGACGTTCATCAATGGGATCTTGCATGTGTATGTCACATATCTTGATTCTTATGGTTTCCCTCTCCTCCTGCCCTCCCCTCAACCCCTCCCCTCTCCCCATTTACAAAGACCTTACTTCTGTTTCCCCTTCTTTTCTCTCCCCCACCTCTCCTCTCTCACTCTCCTTTTCCCTTAAACATTTTCATCCTATTTCACAATATCTATCATACATTATGGTTCTCATTTACAAGGCTTCTTTGCTGTTTGAAAGACTTGATGTGACATGAAACTTAGTTTTTCTGAGGTTTTGATAAGATATCTCCATGGGCCCATTCCAATTGGTATTTCTCTGAGCCACTTTAGGATAAAATTCTAAATACTGGACTACAGTTGAGTATTGTATATTTTAATTGTTATCATCTAGAAGGTCTGAGTGAGAAATAATTTATTTTATAACCCAGAAGTTGCTGAGGCCTTTACTTTTCCCTCAAATTTTGTTAGTAAACTGAATAATTCCTTTTGCAGTTCACCTGCACCTGATTATAGATGGTTAAAGAGAAAATACATGCCCAGCTCCTCTTTAGCCTGAGCCACCTGTTTGTGAGGCCCTTTTTTTATTTCCAGTATTCCCACAAATAATGCTACACATTCCACCACCACATCAAATGAGCTTGCTTTTCTTAAGCTTCAAATAGCATTTTTCTCCATTTCCTACAGTCCTTCTCTAAGCATCTCATCCAGGCTTGTTCAGCGTCCACTAACAGTCTGCTGTGTCCCTGCTCTGCACACATCGTGCCCAAACCCAGGCCCCGTTGTGTTAGGTCCCTGTTACAGACGCACTTTCCACTGTGTTCTGATGATCCCGTGATACATGAGAATTAACTCAACATTTGATACTCAGTCACGTCGTGACGTCCCACCATTCCCGGGGCTCGGTAACTCCAGAAGCGCCTGTCGGTTTAGCCTGGAGTCTCGCGTGCACTTCCACTCGGACACAGGGTAGAACACTGTCAGCTCGGGCCTCTCTCTCTGGAGTCCTCAGGCTCCCCTGCATGCTCCTCCTGCTGTGGGTGCTGTAGGGGGCGTGCGAACGGCTTCATTTCCTTCTGTGACCTACCCAGCCTCTAGTATCTCCTAAAACGGATACAGACACTACCTCTCAATGAACTTGGGCTTACGGTGTAAAATTTCGTCACTCACTTTAGCTAACTTTAGTCACACTTTCTATATAAAGTCTTAAGTCTTGCAATGATGAGATCTCTAACAGAGAAGCCTTTAGGAATTCAATTCTCACCTGAGTGAAAGATTACAGTCTCATTTTAAAAGCCTAATACAGATTTCCAAGCACCAGCCCTTGTGGCACTGGCATATTTTAACCATCTCCCTTTGGCCTCCTTGCTGTTTAGAAATAGTTCAGTCTCGACCCGAGTAAAACCATTTCTCTACACATGATGTTTTATCTCTGCTCTGCTCAATTAGTTCTGGTTTCCAACCATTACCTACAAAAAAAGCAAGCTATTTAAAATAAATTACACTAAATGACATGGTTTTTGAATAACCAACCCTGACCCTGTGCTTTGAAGAGCTCTTCCATTATGCAATTAATCTCTTTGTCCCATAAAGGACTTTAAAGACATTTCATTCTGACAATCAGCACAAGTATCTCATTGGAGATATTTATGTTGATTATAACAACTGAAAGAGGAAGATATGCCTGCTTAATATGAACAGAGTGTAATTCCAATCCCGACAATCTCTATTTGTATTTCTGTCTAAGGAAGTACACAAAATCAACACACATATACACACACTTATAACAACAGTAGGTCATGAAGACAAGAAACTATTTCTTCTCAGCTGCTTCTCCAGAGAATTTTGGTGTTGGTCTCTAATCATTGTTATTGCAGAAGCACTCCAGGCTTCTGCATAACAAATATGCTAAGTAGTTGAAGTTCAGCTTGGTCCTTAAGGAGGGTCTTTGCCTGACATGCATTGCATAAAACATGTACATCACACTTTTACTGTCCGTGGTCCATCAGGATCATCGGTGCTATCCTGGCAGGCATGCCAGTTTGAAATGAAGATTCTTGCCTTGACTTTTACTCTCTTCATGAGCATGCACTTTAGTTTCCAGTTGATAACCTAACATGATTAATCAGAAGCAGACTTGCCAAGATATTTAGTTGGTGACTAAAGGCTTTCATGACTCTGTCTTACTCACTATTTAAAATATGAAAAAGAAGTTCAGTTAAAATTGGAAGATACACAAAGAATGGCCGCTATTACAAAATCAACCAACAATAAATGCTGGCGAGGCTGTGGGAAGAAAGGAACCCTTTCCACTGTTGGTGGGATTGCAGACTTGTGCAACCAATGTGGAGATATGTGTGGAGATTTCTCAGAAAACTAGGACTAGGGGTCCCATTTGACCCTGCTAGGAATATACCCAAAAGAACTTAGAAAATCACATTGGAAAGACAGATGTACACCCTTGTTCAAAGCAGCTCAGTTCATGATAGCTCAATCTTGAAAACAACCCAAATGGCCATCAACTGGAGACTGGATAAAGAAGACTTTTTTTTTAATAAAATCTGCCATAAAGAATGACAAGATCGATTCATTTATGTGCAAATGGATACACCTTGAGGACACACTAATAAGTGAAATGAATAGATCACAGATAGGCAAATACCAGATCTTTTCTTTGATATGAGCACCTGTAGATGCAAATGACTTCTAGAAAGTATGACAGTTTTTGTAGAATGGGAAATTTCCAAAGGAAGTTTGGTGTGGGAATGTAATGAGGGGAAGGAATAAATATAATTCTGAAAGAAAATAAAAGAGATGTATATAGGGGTGGGGAGGTGTGGGTAGGTAGGGATATGAGTAAAAATGAGAATTAACTTATGTCATATATTGGTACAAATTCCCCAGTATTATGTGTGACTGTGAGATGTATATAAATTATACCAATAAATAATTTAATTTTTAAAAAATCAGAAGATATCATTCCGAAGATAGAATCTCAAATACATTTAGCACCTACTCATCAAGTTCTCTTGCTCACTCAGTTCCCAGCATGGGTTACTTTAGCCTCCAATCACAGTATTTTAATTTATCAGACAGTACATAGCATAATTATGTGAACAATGAATTAATTGCTATTACCAGCCTCTCTCGCCCCCTCTGCCCTATTTGTAACTAGAGTCTAAGCTGTCACTGGCTCTCCCTAAGAGTGCAGATCAGCAAAGCACACAGTATGTGGAGATGCAGCTGAGAAGAAATAGTTTCTTTCTGGAAAATGAGAGGAGAATTGATCTGGCAGGTGCTGCTTTCTTCTTCCAAAATGTAAGAAGGCACCATCTGTTCAGCCCATAATCTCATCTGTTCACTCAATAAAAATTATTTAGCATAAATCCTGTGACATTCAGAGGCCCTTCTACACATACATTCATCCTAGATTTTAATAAGTACAAAAATCTCAAGGCTTCATTGAAGGACACGTCAGGGATCACACAATATTCCAATTTCGCTTGGTTCCCAGAAAGTTCTGAAAGAAAATCTTAAGAAAAAATATTTGTTTTTTAATGACAGAAATCAAAACATGAATACAGTTAGTTTATAGAGGAAATTTTGATTAAAAAGAATAAACTTTCAGTTTAAAAATCTTCCATATTTCTCCATACTTCCATAGGTTTATACTATATCCTTTTTTCTTTAATTTTTTCCTAAAATATTTTTGCTAAAAATCTTTAATATTACTTACATGTGTCAAAAAATTGCCCAGTAAATTTGTTTAAAACTCTTTAAAGCGACTTCGATTTGTGAATTTTAATTGAAAAGATAATTACAGTTATTCCTAAAACCAAGCTCAGTGTGTAAAAATTCATATACATATCCACTCATAGATACAGAAATAATGTCATTTATATATTTTATTCTTCCAAACTTTGAATACAAGATTTGCTTATTGACATTCAAAAAAATGGGGAGGAATATAAAATACCTATCCTTAGTTTAGAAATTGAGCCGTACTTAAATTTATGTGGTTAGAAGGTATTGAAATGAGGGTTATATCGTAGAGGGAGAACTGCTAAGAGTGACATGGAATGAATAATTTTGGAAGGGATTTTGCACCTTACACAACTTCGAGAGCCATCAGGGTAATTTATACAAGCTGATGGTTCTATTCATTGAGCCTGTTCAGTCAGCTAGACTGCCAGTGAGAAAGGAAAACCGGATGTGGATAAGACCAAAGACAAGCTAGAATCTGCAAGGGTGGGTCAGAGCACACAGGGCAACTGGAGGCCGTGAGACACATCAGAGCTTATATCTGGCTCTGACCATGACCAACTCTAGTGCCTTGAACATACCTGAGAAGCTGGTGCTTCACCCCGGAGGAGAGTGTGAGCGTGTTTGAGCTGAGTGCTCAGTGCCCTGCATCCACCTTCAAGATGCTGCATTTTTGCCTTCCAAATCTTCTACATAATACTTCCCAGCACCTATAAGGACATGGAAGTAGGCAAAAAGTAAGTTCTAGAAAGCATGTCTCAGTTAAATTGGCCTAATGTGGAGCTACCATGGAGGAAAATATGGTAAAATCCAGGTCTCCTCCTGAACCACGGTGGGCTGAGGTCCAGCACTGCCCACAGAGGGAGCAAAGCCCAGCAGATGGACAGAAAAACTGCAACCTATGTGGGCTGTGATGACTTTCTACAGTGATGACAGGATAAAGTCAGCCACCTCTGTGAACAAGCAGTAAGAATCTTGTCATTTGACTTATGCAGATGCCTCATTTCAATAGAAAATTAACCCTTACCTTGACGTTTCCTACCTTTCATTATTTATGCTACTGTTTCACTGAACTGCTCTTTTTAGCAGTTCTTAGCATGTAAATATAATCTTGAATATAGTCAGACAGATTATATTAATCATCAAATTGCCAGCATTTGCTTTATATCAGTGAAAGTCATTATATCCCCACATTGAGCCCCTGGACCTCTGACCCTATGAGAAGCCAGAGTGTGCTAGGGAATAGTGTACTATGAAATGTGCAGGGACTTGGTCACTTACATTTGTGATTAGTAGAGCTCAGAACCATGACAGTAAGTGAAAATTTAAGTCTTTAGAAAATAGTGTATAACACAGTAGTTCAGGCTGGCCCTGAACTCACTCTGCAGCCCAGGCAAACCTGAAACTCAGCAATCCTCCTGCCTCTGCCTCCCGAGTGCTGGAATTACAAGCTTGAGCCACCATGCCTGGCACTGTGGTGTGTGGTACTGATTGCTAGTGGGTATGACTCACCACGCCTCACCCCGCATTGTTGTCTGTGGTTACCGGGGATCGAACTCAGAACCCTGCGCTTGCTAGGCAGGCACCGGAACCACTGAGCTAGATCTCCATCCGGCCCTCTTTTTCTTATTTCTAAAACACCTACCACTTCTGGTTCTTCCCACCTTCCTGAGGTTTAAGAAGCATAGCAAGGCCTAAAAGTTTCCTGTTGAGTTGCCTCTTCGCTGTCCTAGAGAACAGAGGAGCCACATAACACTGCGTGTCCTGAGGGGTAAAGGAGATCCATGCTGGCCAATTTTAGATGAGTCAAATGGGGTAGATGAAAAGCAAAAGCTTCAGGCTTGCAGAAGTAAGGAAAATCCAGAAGGAGGAACAGAGCAGATGAAGAAATAGAGATGGAGGTAGAAAAGCAAGACAGGGACCAAGCCAGGGAAGCAGGTTGGGTTCTGGACTGGGGCGCCCAGAGGCTTTCACAGGAATTTATGGAATAGCCACGCGGGTGATGTGTGGAGAGCTGGGCCCAGCCAGACTCGGACTGAGGTGATGATAACACAAAACCTCTGGTTTAATGGAGACTCAGAGCCAAAGCTCAGCCTGAGGAGTGAGGGCCAAAACTCCCTATAGAGCACCATTAGATTTCCAAGGCATTTCCAGGTGTGCCCACAGGGACCACGGAAAGTCGATCCTTCCCAGCTGCTGCAGAACTGAGAGCATTCTAAGCTACCAGGGCCACAGGTACTTTGTCTCCTCTACTGCTGCAATGCTGAGATGGTTCTAAAATTAAAAAGGACTTGATCAGTGTGAACACAAGATAACTGCAGTTCCTCTTCTGCTATGTCTGGTACTACTTTGTAAGCTTATTACAAGCCTACTTAGGTAGGGAGTCTTTTTCTAGTCAGGTAGAAAGGCTCATGTTTCCTAGAGAAGAGCAGAAGAGACAGCTGCTGTTGTACTGCTTTTAGAATGAGAAAGTGTGGTGATGCACACCTGTAATTCCGGCACACAGGAGACTGAGGCAGGAGGCTCACAGCCAGTTCCAGGCCAGCCTTGGCTACACAGTGAGTTCAAAGACAGTCTGAATTAGAAAGCAGTAAGAATCTTGTTTCTAATTTTCTAAGGGCCAAACTATGATTTTTCTTTTTAGTCAACCTTTTTATTTATTTTTTTGGTGGAAAAAATGGTAAACACACACACACAAAATCACATTGTCAGAGCCTTCTAGAGAATCTTACCGAAGTTTGGAGAAATTATTCAAAATTACTTTACAGGAAAGAAAAAGTTATATTTTCACTGACTCCACCCAGATATGTCCTGAGGATTTCACCTTAATTCACCAGTGGAATTTAGACAGGGATGAGAGGCCAGGTACCAACAGGGTCTGTTTACAAGTGGTAAGAGCGCCTCCCCAGGACAGGCTGACTCAGATTCATTCTTTAACGGCTAGAGGAGTAACAGGCTTAGGGTGATGGTTCTCACTTGAATTTCCCCCTTTTCCTCCAGAATTTTCCCCATCTTCTTTCCTCTGCCTACACTCTAGGGAAAGAGGAAGGCATGATCAAAAATTGAAAAGCTCGTTTCAGTAAGTTTCATGATGATCTAAAACGCCTTCATCACCATGTGACACGGAAGGTTTGGGAGGCTGACACCTCTGTCACAGCCCTTCTGAGAATGTGACTTTGTGCACCCTTTCAGTGCTCCCATGACATACCAGACAGATGACGCTGCTACCAGGGCCGTGACAAAGTCTAGAGCAGTATTCTGTTTGTGCAAACCCAAAGACCTCACCCTGGAGATACTCCAAAGGCTTTATTTTGAGGAGCAAGAAGTATATATTTTCACAGTGCCTGGGTATCTCACACCAGAAACTGTGAGTAACAATTTGAACCACTGCTGTATGTGTGACTGTCTACCCAGCAGATGTGATTGGAGACATTTTGTCCAAATGCCACAAATATGTTGACTTAGAACAAGAGGAATGTTCTGGGGATTAGAATCCCAAAGTCAAGGCATTGGTGGAACCGGAGGGGAGCACTGACCCAGGGCTATTCGTTGCTGGCCATCTGTGGTGTCTGCTGGCTTGTGAGCTTATATTGCTACAGTCTCCACCTCTGTGTCCAGGTGGGATCCCCTCTGTGTGTGGGTGTCTTGTATCATCTTCTCGTGCTCCACGGACAGCAGTCACCACTGTGGGCCAGCCCTCACACTGTGTGATCTCGCTGTGACTTTGTCTGCAGAAGTCCTAGTCCCACATAAGACTGTATTCCCAGGTTCTGGTGACATGAATTTTGAGCGGAAACTATTCAACCCACAGAGAACTGCTAGATTTTCCTCACCATTACTCGAAGAATGCCTCACTCTCTCTTGTCCGCACCCTCCCTCCCTTTTAAAAACAAAAACAAGCCAGGCATGGTGGCTCACGCCTGTAATCCCAGCACTCGGGAGGCAGAGACAGGAGGATTGCTGAGTTTGAAGCTTGCCTGGGCTACATGGTGAGCTCAGAGCCAACCTAAACTACAAAGCGAGACCCTGTCTTAAAAAAAAAAAAAAAAAAAAAGCAACACTCCCGCTGTCTTGCTCATGTGGGCAGAGTCCGAGGGAATTTGGGCTCAGTCATCTGTGTATTATGGACAATGACTTGTATCCCCAGCTCTGTCAGAATGTTTATTCATTGGAAAGTCACATCTCAAGCAGCAACTCCGGGTTCTCCACAGGAATAAATGTGCATTTCAAGTCACAGTGGAAACAAAAATTAGCAAAATCCATCATCATATTTTGATCCGTTAGACACTTTTATTGTGGGAAATTCTACTTTTTATTTTTCTAAAATGACATTTGTCTCAGTCACCATGAGGAAGCCTAGAATCTCTTTTATGTAGAATTCTATTCTCATGGTTAATTTTGGATGATTCTTGATAAGTCGGTTTATTAAAAGACAAAGACTAAAGGTCATTAGACTTCAGAAGAAGGTCCAGGGAAGCTGCCCGCATCAGTGGTTTGAAAGCACAATGACCAGAGAAATTCAGTCAGAACAAAATAAAAAGAGAACATGAAATTCGAAAACACCTTCTTAGTTTCCCAATCCAATCTGAGGATAAAAGAGGAAGTTTGTGCACTACAAATGTGTACTTCAGACCCTTCCAATCATCTATAGTCCGGCTCTGAAGGAAAGGGCGAAGGCCCCGCTCCCTCTTCCCCGGGGTTTCCCAAGCCACAACTCATCCCCAGGAGCCACTCTGCATTAGTCATGTCTGTGCTTTGCACTGTGTTCTGTCCATTGCTTTTCATGCTATTGATCAGAAGCTAAAATTGCATGGCTTTGTTACCGGAACAAGGAGCTTTGCGTGAAGATGCCTTTGAATATTTTATTTGCTACCATTGACTCATAAAGGTCCCAGCTGAGGCAACAGAAATATGTGAAAAGGGGGAAAGTCTTAAATAAATGATGGCTGATGAGATATTTTGCGTTTCATCAACATACTTTTCTTCTTTAATAAACTAAATTTTCTGAGGCCAAAAGTCATGTTCTGTCTGTATTTGGAGTCAGCTTTTGGTATCTTTCATAATGCAGAATAGACTCACTGAGTGCTTGTTAAATTAAATTGAAAATGCTATGTAGACCATACACTATTTTTATAAACAGAATGTCTTATTCTTTGTTCCAGAGGAAAGATTGGACTATTTTCCTGGCCTCACCTAGAAACAATGATGGAACTTAATCCCGGAGAACATCTACCTCCCTTACCTTGAGGATTTGTGACAGTGCCCCACTCTATGCACCTAGCCACAAACATCTTATCTCGGGTGGGCAGACTTGTTAGGCAGGAACAAGCTACTCCATTCTACAAAGTAGATAAAAGCCCTTAGAGTCATATAAGTCTTATTCTTCATTCTAATTCTCCTTGGAGCTTTGGAGGAACTGTAAATGTAATTTGTTATTATTGTTTCTACTGTGCTTTTTTTTTTTTTTTTTTTTTTGAGAATGGGTCTCACTTTGTATTGTAGCTCAGGCTGGCCCTGAGCTTACTATGTAGCCCAGGCAACAAAGCCTCAAACTCAGCAATCCTCCCGCCTCTGCCTCCCAAGCTGGGATAACAGGCATGAGCCATCTGGTGCACTTTTTAAAAATTGACTTTATTGGTACATTTTATACATACATTATGATCACATTCAACATTGAGAAGTTACACCATTATATGACATTTTTTTTTTT
>PVIC010035592.1:0-18946 GCA_004025085.1 Thryonomys swinderianus
TATATATATATATCGCTATAAATATATAATTCTAATTATTATTTTAAGAATTATGTACAGTAATAATGTACCAGAACTATTCCCTGAAAATAGTTATCATATATTCTTGGATGCTTCTCATCCCATCTACCCTTCAGTGTGTACATGAAGCATGTGCCCATTGTAATTTTCAGTACACCAAAAAAATGATCAAGGCAGAACTCTGGTGTTTAAAGTGCACTAAAGGATTCTGTGAGAAACTGTATATATTATAGATACTTCAGTAATGAAAGCTAACAGAGCTTATTAAAAAAAAAACAGTTTATGTGTACCCAGTCCTATCAAAACTGTCTGTAATGATAAAATTTCTAGGTTTATATATTCCCTATTTTATTATAATAATTAGACATGCCTGGGTACTGTATTCAGGTGGTCATTCCAATAACTAAAGGATTAAGTATCAGTCACCTAAAAATTAAATCTGCAATCAAGCGCAGAAAAAACCCTGACCTTCCTTTTGTATCTTTTTTTCACCTTCAAAGTTTGAATCCAATCTTTGCTCAGTTCCTCAGACCGCTAGATTAATCATTTGTGGGCTATCTATCTAAGAGTTGGAAAAACAAGGTTGATCAGCCCTGAGCTGCATAATTTCATCTCCCTTCAAGACTGAAGATGCCAACATAGGAGAGTTATAGAAACATTAGACTATACCCAGAAATCTCCAGGCATTATCCTACATCTTTGATCACTCAGTAATGCAAATGGAGGAAGCCTTGCTGATGAAACAAGCACAGAGAGAAACAGTGATTTATGGGACCCTCAAATCATGAGGATTCCACAGCATAGAAACCAAAATTAAGACAATGACTGATCCAACCCCAACCCACCAGCTAACCTTAAAGGCTGGCCTCTTGCCTTTCTGCTTGGTCTAACCTGACCCCCTCCCCCACCCAGCTGCTCCAGCTGCAGTCCCTTCTGCTCCAATTATCTATAACTGCTTGATATTTCCAGCTCCCCAAATGGAAGTCCCTTACCATTTTGTCTTACTTTTTCCTGAAACAAAAAAAGAGAAAAGCAATTCAATTAAAGATGCTCACAAGGTATCTACAAAAATATTTCAAAAAATAAAATAGTTAATCTAATATATACACCTTAAGAGATTTTCACTTGGATATGAATGTGCAGATTAAGATCACAGTGGGTTCATCCTGAATACCTATTGAGACATCTAAAATTAAAAAGACTAGCTATTCCGAATGTATGGAATGTGAAAGAATTAGACATGTTATATGAGCAGATACTTCACAAAAGAAAATTTATGGCTGGGAAATAAGAATGGGGAAAGCTGGTAAATCATTAGGGAAATTCAAATTAAATAGAAAGCCTTTTACTAATACTTATTAGGACAACTAATTTAAAAAAAAAACTGGTGCTTGATTCCATTTTCTGTTTGCATACTGTAGTAGAACGAACAATTTCTTCTTCAAAAAAGATTCTAGAAGTCTAAACTTGGCAGGGCACCTGTGTTGATGGGTACCTTTCTGGAAGAGTCTCAGGGTATTATAGACCGTCACACAGTGAGAGAGTCAGCACATATCCATGTCTGTTGCTTAATATCGCTCCTCACAAAATCATGAATTATGATGTATCCATTATGGGGTCTGTATCGCAATGACCTTAACTAGTTGGAATCACGTTCCAAGTGCCCCGCTTCTAAATTCCACAGTTAAATTAGACTTCCACCCTTTTCATACACTCAGGAGGGATTTGACCTCAGAATACAGTTTTGGAGGAGGTAAATTATTATTTTACTTATAGCATACATATTATAAAAATGGGTAGAAACTAAAATTTTTATAAGCTACTAATGACTTTCTAAAATATAACAGGCATTTTGGAGAACAATTTTGCCATTCTGATGTACTTAAACATTACGTACCATCTGATGTAATTTTTTCTTCTAGGACTGTTAACAATTTAAAAAGCAAATATCCAACATAGACTTGGATCTTTTAAAATCCTTGCTTTTAACAGACAAAAAATGGAAATAAGCAAAACGTGCATTCATAAAAAATGAAAAAAGTAACGATTATTATGGAATATTACTATGCAAAAAGTTAAGTACATACAGAAATATATGTGAATTTTAATTACTTCGAGTGAAATAAATCAGAGAAAAGATATCAGTCCTTTTATGATAATAAAGTTACTTAAAAATCAAATTATACTTGTAGAAAGCAGATAAGAAATTGTAGGAGAGAATGGGCATAAATACATAGGGAAATTTAAGGAGAAGAATGATAAGTATGTATGCTGCATTGGCTGTGCTAATAGTTGCCCAAATTAATATTAATCACAATTTATCAAAATGTACGTTTATTTTACTTATATAGGGCTTAATTAACGCTGTAAATAATATCTGAATAACAGTAAAGAAATAAAGAAAAAGAGAAAAGGAAGGCAGAAGTATTTATCTGAAGAAAGAATACAACAGCAAGAAATGATAGATCCTTTTGATTTTAATACTAATATTGATCCAAATTTGGAATAGAGATGAGGGAAGTGAGTGCTTCATGCATACAGAGCTAGAAGTAAGACGTAAGTACCAAGCTCAGTAGTCAAATTGCTGGTGGGAAAATTCTCACTTGACGACACATTGAAGACTCGGTGACCCCGAGAAAATGACTCACATTTAACTGCCTCAATTTCATTTTAAAATCTGAACAGCATCAGCAGCTACTCAGAAGGATTAATGTGAGGAGTTGACACCCCTAGTACACTCAGAACTTGTCTAGCACATAACGCAGACTGTCTCTAATATATCCAAATATTGCTAACTTTTAGTATTAGTGTTTTAATTATTATTTGCACATTTTCACATTTCCATATTTTCACTGTTTCTTTTTTTTTTTGAGTAGGAAAATTTTATTGAGAGAGAAAGCTTCTGCCTTAAGAGAGACAGAAGGGGGGCCCAGAAAGTGGGTAACCCCCTTCACTGTTGTTTTTACACAGTAAAGAACGTTTCTTTTAATATTATGAGAATAAAATAGATTGTGAAGATTTAAATATTCCAAAATGCACTTTGAATGTTATTATCTTTTAGTATAATCAAAAGGAGATAAGCGATGAAATATTCCAGAAGTTAATCTAAAAAACTTTTACTGCTAGTGAGGAGGCAGACCTTAACAAGAAGAGGTGAGATTTGAAACAAGCTTTAAAGTGAGATGGAACAAAGAAGTGGAATATCAAAACAAAGGTAGAAGAAGAACAGGATTTGTTTTGTATTCTTTTTGGCCTGTGTATGCATATGTACATATTTCATTTATTTTCATAATATATTATAAATATTCTTTGAAAATTCTTTTTTACATCTGTAAAAAAATGATTAATATAATTACAAAATCTTTAGGATGAAAGCATATAAAGAATGCATAAATATATTTACGAGCTACTTAATATGATTAAGGGAATCTAAAAGGGATTCTATTTAAGTTGGAACATGATTAACAAAAATAGAAAATAAATATCTCATTTGTTTTAATATGATTTCTTGCCTTTTACTAATTCCTATTAAAAGAGATATATTTTTCAAAAGGTACATTAAGAACACTAAAATTTCCCTTTTTTCCAAAAATAAATAGCACCAAATGAAATTTGTATATTAGATAATAAAATTTTCTCTAGTACTGTTTTATGAAATTTCTGTCCTTATTTTTATAGGGTTTTCTGTAGTGTTTCATTTTTAATAATAGGTAAGACTGAAAAAATTAGTAAATATTGTACGTTACAAGTAGTGGTACTAAATCTATAGTTACCTTAGACACTTAGAAAAGTGAAAATAATTCTTCATAAATGTAGGGAGTTCTCTGCATTTTAATTATGTAATAATATACATTTTAATTTTATCTGGTAAATTGTAATATCCTTTAATTGGAAATACTTTAAATTTACTTTCAATAAATTATTAGATGTTTAGAATTGTAAGTATTGCATTTTGAATTATAACTTTGTACTGATAGATATTAAATAACTTCATGCATACATATAAAAGTTTGAGCTACAAATTTACCATTTTACCTAAACAATTATTGCTTTTGCAGTGTTTGCATTTCTTTAGAAATATTTTTGTGTACCTTTAAAAATAGTAAGAGTAAATATAGAAAATTTTACAAATCATCACAGAATGTAATTAAACAAATAAATATAAAATTACTTAAACTAAACTATATGTTATGGTTATAAAAAGTGCTAAACTTTGAGTGATTCTAGCCTGGTTACTTGACCTTTTAAAAATTACAATTATTAAGATGATTCATTTTTTTGTCTTGTTTATTGCCCAAGAAGTTACTAAAATAGTAACGCCCAAATGTTTCAAGACAAACTCTTAATTAAATCAACATTTGCATATCAGCATTCTCTCCAAAACTGCTTCTTCTTGAGTTTAGTCCTGAAAATAACAATCACATGGGCAGAAAACATCATTGCCTTTATTTTTCTTTTTAAGCATTCCTTAAAATTCTACTGACAATACGATCTGACTTTATTCCTTCTGTTTCATTGTCCCTGCAGTGAAATTCTGAGGTTCTGCTCTAACAGTTCACATTAGGAAACGTGACCAGTAGCTTACTCACAAAGTTTTGTTTGGCTACTCTAAATCTTTGAATGATGTCTCCATATGAATGTGCATCTTTATTCAGACTGGCACTGACCTACCTCTGCAGTGTTAATTCCCACAGTTGCCCTGAATATGCAGACAAATATATTCAGACACACGTGTGGAAAAGATGCAGCTATACTGCCAGTTATTTGTCAAAGTTAACTGTGATTCTCAACTGCACTGGATTAAGACACATCTAGAAGATCCGTAAAGGACAATTTTGGATATGTCCTCAAAGTAACATGTATTTCAGCAATCTGAGGGAGGAAATCTGGTTCTGACTGTGGGTAGAAAGATCCAGTAGGCTTCTCAGTCTGATGGAATGAAAAGCAGAAAAAGAAAGTGGCTGGCATTTTGACATGGCCCATTCTGCTTGAGTGAATTCTCTTCCTACTGCTATCACCCGTGGACACTGAACTCTGACGTTCCTTTAGCACAGATGCACAGCAGCAGGTCTTTAGTAAGCTTCCAGGCCCTCAGTCTGAGTGGTAGTAGCATCCTTGATAGTTGTTGATCTGCAACTTCCAGCTGTGTAAACTGAGCTATCACTGGACCTTCTCACTGGCCAGCACACAGCTGGCCATTGTGGACTATACCACCTCTGATCTTACAAGCTTATGTAAGAAATCCTTTGCATAATTTACATATTATGCATATTTTTATGCTATCTGTAACTCTAAAAAACTCTCACCCATGCATCCATTGACAATATTCAAAACATTTTCTTCTCCCTCTTGTTGCCAATATTTCTCAGAGACAGTATGTACAAGTATAATCTGAATTGCGATCATCACTAACATTATTTTTCATCACATTTTTAGATAGCATTTATATTAATGTTATAAGTAGTTTTTCCAGACCATGCACTGAATAGTTAAAAACATGATTCTAGTACAACAGGAACTCTATCTTTATTGGAGGGAACCAGGAAAAGAAAGTCTACCTCCTTCCCTCAGGCTTATGTTTTCTCTTCCCTTGTCCTCCCCTAAAATAATGATAGGAGATCCTACCAGAAATACTGGATGGGACAATTTTTGTTTTAAACCCTAGCACAATCTAGTATTTTTCATAGAAAAAAAAAGCACATTTTCATAGAAAATTTATAAATAACCTGTATCACTTAAAATTATGCACTATCTTTCTTGTTTATAAATGTCTTCATAGGAACAAGTTGAATATTCTACACTAATTAATATTGTGCATGTTTCTTTATTTTCTCCTTTTACTTAATAATATAAGAAAAATTATTTGGGCATGGTGCTTTTAATATGATTTCATTATTTCATTTAAACAAGATTTTAACCAATAAGGATTTAAAAAATAAAATAAGATTTTAATGAAATTACTGGGCAGTCAATGTAAATAATTTTAGCATAGATCAATCTATAGGATGTCCCTACAAGTGGCATACTGACTTGAGAAAAAGTTGCCCTTCTTTTGGGAAATTTATGATAGTAATGTTAACAAATAATTCCAATATAATCACGTCCAAATGTCCTATTTTTCTGAGGTAATAAGCCTCTTTCTCTAACAACTTCATTAATAGTTCTTTTCCCTGCCAGAGATAGAAGAAGGCCAGGCCATGAGATAAAGTAGTGATCAGAATCATTAACAGTTTCACCAGTGATTTAGAATAGTCTGAATTCAGCACAAGATTTTTAAAAAGCCACATTTCTTAGGACAGATTTTCAAATTTTGTCATATTACATTTATCACGCAGGCACCTTACAATAGCATGAGTATAGTCCATCATAAATATTATAGCTCTGAACTGTAAAGACAAAAACAATTATTTGAGTAGATGAAACAACAGTTATGTTGGATATAAAATGCTCAGCTACAGCATTCAATAATGGCTACAGCAAAAAAACAATAACATTTTTTATATATCGAGTATTAAATTTCATGTGAAAAAAGGAAGGCAGATAGTTAAAATAAAAGGTGAGAGCTGGACATGGTGGCTCACGCCTGTAATCCCGGCACTCAGGAGGCAGAGACAGGAGGACTGCTGAGTTCGATGCTTGCCTGGGCTACACAGAGAGCTCAGGGCCAGCCTGAACTACAAAGTGAGACCCTGACTCAAAAAAAAAAAAAAAAGTAAGAGTATTATTTTGAAGTTACTACCTGAACTATAAGACAGAGAGTACTATGGCTTATTCTATTTGGACCCAGGATTTGTTAGGATATAGATGACAGTCAAAACCCAGCAGAAGAGTGGAATAAAGCAAACTATAAAATTAAAGAAGAATCAGGTGACAAATTAGAACCAAGAAATAATATCACACAAAGGAGATTGGCATTATAATAGCAGCAGTAGAAACCAAACTTTTATACTGAAGTTAGAGAAAAAAAAACCAGATATTTTTGAAAGGTTGTTGCATGTTTACCCAGAATTCAGTTCTCTTTTGGACCAGAGTTGTGCCTTCTACTATGATTGTCATCTTCCTTCCACATGAAGCCCTGTTTTTCAGGGGAACTGATTTCAAAGACAATCCTCAGGGATAATTCTTGATGCTAATCAGTTATATTCCTCTTCTTCTTAGATTTGAGTCATCTGAAAATACAAAATAAGAAAAAAATAATAATGCACAAGTTCTGTCACTGAGATTGTGTTGTAATGAGTAAGCACCACCATAATGTACCTGTTCTTCTAATGTCTCTTCCCCTAGAAGCTTTTAAAAAAGTGCCAGTCTGGAAAGGAATCAAACGATGAAGGCCCTGGGAAAGGCAGAATTAATATGTATTATATACATGTATCGATTCTCCATGATGAATGTAATCATCATGTACTACACACATCCATTGATAAAAATTTAAAACAATGTGGGACACTACCAACCATGCCTATGAAAACCTCTGAATTTGAAAATGGAACTTTTTTTTTTTTTTTTTGAAACAGTCTCGCTTTGTAGTTCAGGCTGGCCCTGAGCTCACTATGTAGCTCAGGCAAGCCTCGAACTCAGCAATTCTCCTGTCTCTGCCTCCCGAGTGCTGGGATGACAGGCGTGAGCCACCACGCCCGGCTCTGTGGTGTGTGGTATTGACTGCTGGTGGGCGTGAGTCACCACGCCCAGCATTGTATGTGGTTGCTGGGATCAAACTCACGATCTTGCGCTTGCGAGGCAGTCACTGGAACCACTGAGCTAAATCTCCAGCCTGGAACTTTTTTTTTTTTTTTAAGACTATACAAGGAAAATTGAGAACAACTTTGTAAAAGTGTAATTTCATCTCCTTGATAGAGATCGGTTATAAAAAATAACCCAAACAATACTCTCCCCAAAAAAGATCATACACACACACACACACACGCACACGCACACACACACACACACATGGGAGTATTTGGAATATGGAGAGACAAACTAGCAAATGGAATTTTCAGTTTTGTTTCATTACAACTAATTCCAAATTAAACTTAAAAACTGATATTTAATTTTAATATGTGAAACCTTTTTAAACATTTGGAAAAAATGCTGAAATGTGAGTTTACCGATGAATTGGGAAAGAGCTTCTTCTATTAACTGCCAGGCAGAGGAGCAGTCTTCTTAGTTCCCTCCTCTTCTTTGATAATACAGGAATGTCTTTGTCTCAGAAGAGCTGTACAAAATTAAGGCTGTGTAAATATGCTGAGATTGGTGTAAACTTCTGATCAATTAGCCTGTATTGGTTGGAATAGAAAATTAATATAACTAGACCCTGATGCTGTAGTCTCTGCCTCTTATATACCCCCTTACCCAGTGACATAATTCTATGCTCCTTGTGCCTAACTACAGTGTATGTAATCTAACTGCTTCGCATATGTAACCACACCTCCTTCACTGGTTTAAGAGACGCTGGCCTTTGTTCTGGGGTTGACTGCTTTGAAAGCAATTCTAAGTCAGTCTCAACTGGCAATAAATGCTTTGCCTCCGTAACTCCTGAGTGCATTTTCCATTCTTCTGCTCTGGTTCGATTTATTTTCTGCTGTTTCACTTGCTGTGTATTTAGTGAAATATGCCATTATTTAGAATTTAAAAAGAAAATGGAAAATATCTCAATTGTTTGGTTAGGTATAATAAATGCTAAAATTATATATATATATATATATATATATAGTGAGTTAAATACAATTCATTATTAAAATTAATGGCATTTGACTATATTACCTCTAGAACACAGTGTCTAAACAATTTTAAATTACATATGCTGTTATTTTGTTTCTTCTAGACAGCACTTACTAGACACCTAAGAGGCATCCAGCTGTCACCACCACCTTGTTTGCAACATGAAGATGAAGCCACAGCACAGGAAAGCCAAGGTGAGGACAGCAATATAAAACAAAGCTCTGGTAGAAAACTGCAGATTTGTCAACCCTCCCAGACCTTTCCAGACGTTATCCATCCTTCCTGTATTATCAACTATCTACTGTTGCTTACCGAATTACCCTGGAAATCTGTGATCTCAGGCAATAGACACCCATTACTTTAGAGCCTCTGTCCAACAGAAATCTAGATGCATCCTGTGAAATACATCTGCTCTGGATCTCTGATGTGGTTGTCCCTTGGTATTCACCTGGGGGATGGTGTCAACTGATGGCTCAACTGGGGGACGATTTACTTGCAAGTGCTTTCGTGCATGCGGTTGCTGTCAGGACCCGGCTCCTCACTGGCTGTTCCTCACCAGCAGAGAGCCAGAGGCCTCCCTCCGTTACTTACCGCATGTTCCTCCCCCGGGAAGGCTCAGCGTTCCAGCTGGTTTCCTTCACGCAAGCCCGCAAGAGCGCAAGATGGTGAACGTGATGGTAGTGACTCATCCCACAACGTGATCCCTGAAGTGAGGCCATTATCTTGCCACATTCAAATCATTCTACAGGAGTCGTTGGATCTAAGCTTAGGTAGTCCTAAGGAGATAGATGCCTGTTGGCATGGGTATTTTAAGCAGGAATTCTCAGAACTATCTCAGGGCCGCCATCCGCCATCCTTCGCACATCTCTCCAACTTCAGAAGTAATAACTGGAAATGGAAAATGTATTTGAAGGTTATGCTTGATACTTTTGCTTCAAATTAACAATGTAAAAACATATGGGGGTGGGGATTTAGCTCAGTGGTTCCAGTGCCTGTCTATCAAGTGAAAGGTCCTGAGTTTGAACCCTGGTAACCACATACAACAATACCAGGCATGGTGACTTACGCTCACCAGCAATCAATACCACATACCACAGTACCGGACGTGGTGGCTGACGCCTGTAATCCCAGCACTCGGGAGGCAGAGGCAGGAGGACTGCTGAGTTCCAGATTTGCTTGAGCTACATAGTAAGCTCAGAGCCAGACCAAACTATAAAATAAGACCCTGTCTAAAAGAAAACAAAAGAAAACAAAACAACAACAACAACAAAATATTTCAGGACATTATATATATATATATATATATATATATTTGCTACATGATTTTCTTCTTCAAAGTATGTTTAAGTTTTATCTATGTTATACGTTTAATTAAAAGGATAGGCGCTGTTCACTTATTCAGCCTCTCATTAATTATATGCCATCTGCACATTTATTCTCGTACACACAGTGCTGCCCAAGACACCACAGTGAACAGTCTCTCTGCAAGTATAACAGGGTCTCTCTTGTCTAGGAATTCATGATAGACAACATACACACAACTTCAGATTTATCAATATTGAAAATTGCTTGCCAAAAGTTAAATATTTTATCTCATCTGTGAAGTTATAACTATTTTTCTATATTCTTTGAATATGTTGGAGTTATATTCATTTTTTGTAATTTGAACCTTTATTGGTACACTACATGTATACATCACGATCATGCTCAACACTGTTCATTTGTACCAGTATATGACATGATTTAATTCCATTTTCCCCTTTCCCTACCCACCCTACAACCCCCTCCACCCCTATATGCAAAGCTTTGCTCCCTTTAGATTCATAGTCTTTTAATATGTTGGACATAACATTTTATACGTTTAACCAATATTTTGCTATAGCTTTAATTTGAATTTTTGTAATCGGGCATGAAAATCACCCTGGGGCCACCAAAGGAAGAATTCAAGTATTAGCCACCCCTTTCACTTTGAAGTAAAATCAACATGTAATTTCCTGAAGGAATCAGAACCTAGCAGGACAAGCAAATTTGGTGTATACACTGAGGAACACAAACAAGATTTACTAAGATTTGTGATAACAGCTATGTGACAATAAAGGCCAAAGAGAAGGCCAATCACGAGTTGGGACTGAGACCCGCCCACACAGCTCCTCACAGTTGAGCAGCTCTGGTGCTGCTGTGGAGAAGGTTGGTGGGGGGAAGTTACACAACGCTGGAAGAGAAGCGGACCCACACTTTTGGCCACACGTGGCTACAACACGCTACAGCGCAGCACAGTCTTACAGGAGAAGGCTGAGAAGGAGAGACATCTCAGGGCTTGTAGTGGCCTAGGTTCATCCACAGTTGGACTAATAGAGTCTTGTATGCAATAAATTGCATATATCAAGTATTAAATTCTGAATTTTAAAGATCCTTTTATTGGAAATAATAAAACATTGTGTGGAATTACATTGTACTCAAGGGATTACAGTGTTCTGTAAGGGTGTTCTATATTTTACAGCATGTAGAAATTAATGTAGTAAGATGATCGGAGATCAAATATAATGCTCTAATTTTAGGCTATAATATTCTATATCATAGAAAAGACACAAACAGTTGTTTGAAAAACCCAGTTAGTTTCTGATCTGTACCTCTAAATGTAAATTTTCTACAGCTAAAATTGAATTCTCATGCATAGCATTTGTTCTGCCTATTTAGGCTGGTTGTTAAAATTAATGATTTTCTCTATCTTGAGAACTAAATATGATAATGAATGTGATGTCTCATTTAACACACAAAATAGTGGACAAATACTATGTTGCTGAATTAGATTACGTAGTTAAAAACTAACATAGTGGCAAGTATATTACAGAATGTTGAAGTTGTCTAATGTGGAGTAAATTGAATTGAGCCAGCTTTCAAAAATGCCAGATATCTTTGCTCTTCCTCAAATGCAACGTGATTAAAAAAAAAAAAAAAAAAGGTCACTGGCCTCAGATCATATGGTATTGATCAATACTCTCCTTAGATACACAAGTATAATTTGATGTAAGTTACTATCTGTCTTTGTCTGGAAAACGCAATTGGATAGTCAGCAGGAAAACCAAATTGCAACTCCACTTAAGTAATAAGACACAGCGGGACATGACATCATTACATTAAACACCCTGAAATGAGTTTATGTGATTATAATGCGGTTTCTTTAACCAAACCAATTATAGCATGAACAGGTTATAAATTATTATCAGCATTAATATGGGAGGCTAAATCTTGCCTTTGCCATTTCTCCATCTTTAAAATATGAAAGTCTTATTTTACTGACTTTATAATTTACTCAGCTGGAAATATTTTACTTTTCACTGAATTATTAATATGTTTACTATTTGCTTCTTTCATGAAGTATTTACCTACTATGGTAATATGTGAAAGACAAATATGAAATATGTGTTAGAACTATTCAAACAAAATAAATTCCTTGTAATGATATTAACTTGCTGGAAGGAAAGGAGGAGGCTTGTCGTATGACAGCACAGGAGCCTACCATTTCTTGTTTAAAGGGGATGTCCTCAAGGAGCATAGAATGTGATAGTGGGCAAACATATTCAGAATGATAACTCCAATGTCAGGAACAGTGCTCCAAACTCCACAGAGATCTAAAGCTGGAGTGTACACGTGGAAAATTAGAGGATGGAGAAATAGCATTTGTATGAGGGAAAATTCCCTAAAGAAGCTATTAATTTAAATTAACCTTGAAGGGTAAGCAATAGTTCTAAATCCAGAAGTGACAAGAATAGTGCAATTGAAAATAAAATGGAATATTAGCATGTAATCTCTCAATGAATACACACAACTTTCTATCAGTTGTTCAAGAAATATTTGTCCTCCACTGACTCTGGGACACATGCATTTCAGAGCTGAGGAGGATATCAACTAGCACATTAGGGATAAAGAAGAGGGAAACAAACAAGCTTCTTATCTACATAGGTATAAAACCAGCAGGTCTTGCTAATGTGAGAATGTAGTGAAAAGAGAAGCAAAGAATAACTCTAAGTTTGAGCTCACCAATGGATTGGGTGATACTCTCATTTACTGAGGATACAGAGACCAAGAAATTGTAAGCTTGATAGTCCCAGACCCCTGCAGTTCATTTCTTATATAAAATGGCATAATGAATGGCTTCCTTCATAAAATTATTTCTATATTCAGGAAGCTGTGGACTTGAATGGATGTATTTCTTTTTGTCTCTCAGGCTGTAGGAATTGAAGTGGAGTACCTTTTCCCCTTCTCTACCTAACAAGCCTCCTGTCTCCAATTTGCCACTCATACTTCAACGGTAGGATCAGCATACCCTTTCTTAGTGTATGTAGAACCATGTGAAAGATACTGGATAATACTGAAAATTTCTTGTTCAGGTTTGATTGTAAATGAGTTCTGTGGTGCCTTTCCTCACAGTGCTATCAGGAATGATATCCTCCTTCACAAAGATTTCTCGACTGAAGTAATTTCTTTTATTTACACAAGTGTCAAATCAATTTGTCATTCATATACATTAGGATAAATTGCTACTCTTAGTTTGAGAAATTAACCTTGGGAAAGTTAATAAATTTGTTTTACACATGATGCTTTTTTATTGCATAATTACTTCATTATTCAGCAATGTCTGAATTAGAAAATAACAGGGAGATATTGATTACAGCTTGCACCTGGGCTTATTCCTTTGTTATTAGAAAAAAAAGCTAATATATTTAAAAAGATTTTCTTTCAAATTTTGTATTACCAACAATTATTTACTGCATGATTGAATTACTCTCTTCAGTTTTGTAGACAAGTAATTGTTACTCCTCCATTAACAGTCAGGGGAATTCACTGTTATAAACATTGCTGTGGTTTTAGCCTTCAATTCTGTTATTACATTTAGAATTGATTATCATTCTTGGGCTGGTCTTTTCTGTTCTGCTCAGCAGCACAACACCACTACTCTTATGGCACATACATACCAAAAACAAACAAACAAAACAACAAGGTTTGCTGGAAGTCTGTCAATTTGATGAGATTTTTTTTAAGCAAATTCTATCAAGTGTGCTCTTTGGGACTGTCCTTTCCTATGGGTTGTAATTTCTTTCTAATAATTTATCAACTTTAGTTTTATCAGCCTGCAAGCCCAGCTGCACAGGAGGCTAAGGCAGAGGATCACAAGTTTGAGGCCAGCCAGAGAAACGTAGCAAGACTGATTTAAGATAAGATTTTAGGGGACTAGGGATGCAACTCAGTTCTGTAAAAAAAATAAAATTAAATTAAAAATAAAATTTTAAAGAGCTGGAGACTTATTAAGTAATTTAGTCCTTGTCTCACCTGTGTAAGACTCGGAACTTGAATACTAGAAATGTACAAAAATAATTTAGTCTCAATAATGATTTTATGTTGACTCACAACAATAGCTGAAAGTTATTAATGAGTGTTGAGCTAAGAAATACAAAAGTATTTAGAATGTTGGGGAAATGACCATAAGTGTAATGAAATAATGGAGCTGGAGAAATGGGAAAATATCCACAGAGACCTTGAAAATAGTCAAGGCAAAGAATGCTATATGATTTGATGCTATGGTGGGAGTGGAACAAGTGGAAGTTTTAATGAAGAAAAATCATCAGCAGAATTTGTAGATCCATTATGGGAAGTGAGGGAAAGAGGAATACATGGGCGATGCCAGGTTTCTGATTTGATACCTGAATGGGATGTAGTGGCAGGAAAAGCAAGGGGAAGCTGAGGTCTTGTGGGCCCAGAGGTAACTGCGGGGGTTAGTGTCTGGTGGGACAAGGGAGAGGGTAGCTCATTAAAATAATGGCATTTGGCCTGGCGTGGTGGCTCACGCCTGTAATCCCAGCACTCGGGAGGCAGAGGCAGGAGGAATGCTGAGTTCGCGGCTTGCCAAGGCTACATAGTGAGCTCAGAGCCAGCCCGAACTACAAAGCAAGACCCTGTCTCAAATAAAATAAAATAAAATAAAATAAAATAAAATAAAATAAAATAAAATAAAATAAAATAAAATAAAATAAAATAAAATAAAATAATGGCGTTTGGTTATTTCTACAAAGAATCATTAGAATTAGTAGGGACATAGTCAAGAAAGAATGTGAAAAAATGCTGAAAGATATATATATATATATATATATATATATATATATATATATATATATATATCTTTCATGCTGAAGATACACACACACACACATACATATAAAGAGTTTTCTATTCATTTCACAGTCTGAAACAGTTCAAATAAATACAAGTTTTATTGGTTCTATGAACTGAACTGTAAAATTATTTAAGGTTAGTTCTTTTAAAAAATCATAGCTTTGGATTTTTGGCCCATTTGAGAAGTCAATATTTTTAACGGAATCTGTGTATATCAAAGATGTTAAAACAAACATATCGATCCACATAATTCTTAACATGTATTTTTTCAAGTGTATTTGGTTTTATTTCTAGATATCATGTTCTGTTCCATTTTAAACTGAATTTCCAATTGAAGAGGCTCCATTCCTTTGTGATTTATTTCATTCTTTCTAATTTTCTCAGTTGTTTAAAGGGAAGCTTTACAAATGTCAATTATCTCCATGACCAAAAAATTTCATAAATTTTTCTCATCTGTGAAATTAGTAGACATTATTTTCACATTGATCTTTGAGAATTTTCTTCCATATGTTCATCTCCTTTCTTATAAGTACCATGTCACGATGGTTCTTTTCCCTCTTTAAAATTCACCAGGAAAGTATTTATTACTCTTTTCAATTATCAACTATTGGTTTATTTATCTTTTGAACAAATTGTCTCTTTTCTAGTCAATCAACATAATCCGTTTGTCTTTAGTAATATTTCTTGTTTTTTATATGATGTATATAATCTGTAACTTTCTTTTAGACTTTTTTTTCAAAATTAAAGGTAATATAATATAAAACTATACCGTTTCTTATAAAATTTAGTTGTGTCTGTGGGTCTTGGTATGAAAATATTTTATTTTTTTAAGAAGGGGTGCCTGAGCATTTTGGTGAAATAAAAACCATATTCATTGCATTCACAAAATAGTGGTGATCATGACAAGAGTTACTCATTTCCAGTGAGAATATTAAGAACAGAGGCCAGAAATTGGTGAACTATGGTGTGAGCCAAAGTAAAGAAGTGAAAATACAAAGGAAATAAGCATTTTGAAGACTTGGACAAGAGTTTGAATAAAGGTGACTGCACGGATATCAAAGATATCATGGTCTTTAAATACTTAGGAGAAGATTTTCAAAATAAGGCAAAGCTGATGTACAGAAAATGAGCTGGTCACAGCGAGCGTGTGGTTTTGTGGGAGCAGAAGGGAGTGAATTTCACTGTCTGGCTGGATTTCTCCACAGTGCTAAGACCCATTTCTAGTTTACTTTAAAGGATGGATATGAACAAGATGAGTGGAATTTCAGCTATTTGTTCAGATTCGACAGCCAAATTGAGAAGAGCATGCAAATGACGGGCTTTGTAATAAATGAAGCATGAAGAAGTCATCCCCAGAGTGTGATAGAAGCTCCTGAAGGAATGGGAGAGTGGAGACAAATGCAGATACAAACCTGCTTCTCAGAAGAAAGGAAAGGAAATCTGATCGTGCAGGCACAGAAGGGTTTTCAGACTGCACTGGACACACAAAGTGAGGTAGAATGGATTTATATAGAAGGAAATCTGCACAATTGATTAGTGCTTTCTCCTCCTCTTCCTCCTCCTTATCCTTCATTTTCCTTGAAGTGAACAACAGGCACATTACTGGCTTGTTAGTCAGTTTTCTTTTAATTTTTAATTAACAGAGTTTTCTACTTTTACTGTGTGTGTGCACAAATGCATGCATGTGTGTGTGTGTGTGTGTGTGGTACCAGGGATTATACTCATAGCCTTGTGCTTGTAAGGAAGGCACAGTGCCCCTGAGCTAAAAACTTGACCCTACTGTTAGCTGATTTTGACTTGGTGTTGGAGAATTTTCCAGGTGGTGCTTCACAAAGGCAGCAGAAGATGAGGCTATCACTCAGTGTCATGGAAATGGCTATAGAAAGTCAACAGGTGTTTTGTTTAACAAAATAATGACAGTGCCATATCCTTTCACAGGTATTAACTTTACAAATATAAAACTTTATGCAAGTTTAAAATATTGCCCAAATTTACTATAAAAGGCAATCTAAGTTTGTTCTCCTTTTAAGCAAAGTTATTTATGACAAAATATAGTTATATTGGGGCCTGGGATGTAGCTCAGTGACAATGTGACCTGCCTGACAAACTCAAGGTCATCCGTTTAACCCCTAGTACAGAAAAAAAAAAGAGTAATTATATTTTGGGATAAAGCCAGGTTAAAGACTTCCTTTTTGGCCTGAATAAATGACTACTTAAAGATCATTTTTGTACAGTTGCAATTATTTTTCTTTAGTGTGCTGTTATGCAATATATTTTGCTTCAGCTACAGCAAAGTTTGGAATGAACAGAAAGATGCTTGTATTTTCCCCCCCAAATTCTACTACACCTAATGTGATAAGGATCCATATCTACATTCAGAAATTAATATATTAATTATTTAGAACCTTGATGTTTCTCTGAAATTATTTCATTTGGCATAGAACAGATTTATACGACTGATTTATGTTAATATTTTAACATGACAAAAAGTTTAAATGGAAATTGAAATGTTTGCTTTTTAGCAGCATTCTGTGGTCTGAATGCCCTCAACTTCCTCAAACTAAGGGTATAAATTAGATTCCCTTAATAATAAGGCTCATTTTAGAAAATATATACATTTCTCCACATAATCGTGGAGCCCAGACTCACTCAAGATTCCCCTTCTAGTATTCAGGCGTCTTGCACCTGCCGGGAAGGGGATCTCGATGACAGCGAAGAGGAAGGGGTGGGGAGAGAAGTATAAAGGATCAAGACCCATATGCACCAGTTACCCAGGTGAACATAATTAGTATGTTCTCCAACACCTATTAATAAAAGTTTTTTTTAACAAGTGAGAGAAATAAAGTAGCTGCATGCATGCTTGTAATTACAGACTTATGAGCATTAAACTGATATTCCTCCAACTTCATCGCTCATATTGTGTTTCTTGTCACGAACCACCTCTGGCCCAGGAGAGAAGCTTGGGGCTCTCTCCTCTCACACCCGGGCTGTGTTCCCATTTCTCCGCATTTCTTGAGTCCACAGCTTCCGCTCCCCTGACATTCCATTCTACTATACTCACACCAAGGCTCTGCCTCGGTCAGAACTCCAGTTCTATCACATCGCCTTGTAGGCCTTTCCTTGAATTTCTGTAAATACGCTTACACAGTATCTGTGTTTGCTCATGCTGTATCTCACATTAAATTCACTCTTTTGGAGACAGGAATGATTGTCTTCTATATTACCCTCTCTGCATGTTCCTCATGTAATGAGTCATTATTGTTATTATTATTTTATACTGGGGATCAAATTCAGGAGTTGGTGCTTGTCAGACAGGCACAGTGCTGCTGAGGTAAATCATATGAGTCATATTATTCATTTTGACACCAACATTCATCCTTCGTGCTGTCCTATGATTTGAAATAGGACAGTATAAACACTAGCTGATAGAATTCCTTATTTGTACCTAAGTCGTTTTTTTAATGTGTTGATTTTTTAAACACGTCCAACAGTGTGGACATGTTAAAAGAGTTACTTCATCAAACGTAAGACAAATAAGTCACCACATTCTTCCAGAAACTACATCCTCCCTAACTGTAGATGCTTTCCCTGAAGCCATTATCTTTTAACTTCAATAGATTTGGAATCACATATTCCCGAAATATTTTATTTTGTGTCATCAAATGGATTTCTATTATAAGAAATAAAAAAGAAACTAGTGCAAGTAGAACAGAGAGATTATGCAGAAGAATAATATAAAACAAAAAAATATGTAGATACAAAATTATGTAGGTTCCTATTATGTAGAATGGAGCTATCTTTAATATTTATCTTTAAAAACAGCTATTAGTGGCCGGGCATGGTGGCTCACGCCTGTGATCCCAGTACTCAGGAGGCAGAGACAGGAGGATTGCTGAGTTCGAGGCTTGCCTGGGCTACATAGTGAGCTCAGGGCCGGCCTGAACTACAAAGTGAGACCCTGTCTCAAAAAGCAAAAAAAAACCAAAAACAACAACAACAACAACAACAACAACAACAACAACAACAACAAAACAGC
>PVIC010035593.1:0-18976 GCA_004025085.1 Thryonomys swinderianus
AAATAAATACTAACACAAATTCTTTAGCCTTTATGAAGAAATTTGGACCTAGATGAGAGAATGAAGAGAACTGGAAATGACAAATATGTAAGTAATTTAAAAATACTTTTGTATCTCTTCATTTCTAGAAGTGACATTCTTTTTAAACTAGTAACATTTTAAGTAGGTTATAATAAGCATAATTATGAAATATATATCAAACTAGTTCAAGGATGGAACAAGCAAACGTAAATACAGCACCTAAAGTACAGTAGTACAATACTGAATTTACTTCACAGTAACTTAATTTTAAATTAATATTGATTCAGTTTTATGTTTACTATATTTTTGCAATTCTTAGAAGAATGGGAAGAAAACTAAATATATAGGTATAGTCAAAAAGGAATAGAAAAAATAAAACAATTATAAAAATATCTGATTTTCTAATTAAGAAATAATATGCCAAAAAATAGTAGACCAAAATAGAAGATATAAAATAGGATATTAAGAAGGTAGATTTAAATTAATCTAATGATTTTAAATATAAATACATTGTACACTCCAATCAAAAACCAGAATAGTCAGGCTGAATACAACTTAATTGTATGCTGTCAACAATAGTCAACATTAAACATAAAGACAAGTAGTTAAAGATAAATTAATGGAAAATATATATTAATAATATGCACAAGTGGGCCGGAGGGTTAGCTCAGTGGTTCCAGCGCCTGCCTCGCAAGCGTAAGATCCTGAGTTCCATCCCCGGTAACCACATTCAATGCTGGGTGTGGGGAGTCATGCCCACCAGCAATCAATACCACATACCACAGTGCCGGGCGTGGTGGCTCATGCCTGTAATCCCAGCACTTGGGAGGCAGAGACAGGAGGATTGCTGAGTTGGAGGCTTGCCTGGGCTACATAGTGAGCTCAGAGCCAGCCTGAACTACAAAGCGAGACCCTGTCTCAAAAAAAAAATAATAATAATAATATGCACAAGTAACCTAAATAGTTATATTTGTATCATGCAAATTAGAGAATAAGATAAGGAATGTTATCAGAAATAGAGGAAATTTCACAATTATAAAACAGATTAGTCAGAAAATGTAAACAATAGTATTTACTTAATAAAAGACTCAAAATAAATGAACTAATTAACACAATACAAATTTATAATTAGCTTTGGAAATTTTCACTCCTTTCTCTAACTTATGCAGAGTAGTCACACTCATAAAACAAAATATATAGCAAAATTTTTTTAAGTTTTTTTGAGACAAGGTCTCACTTTGCAGTGAAAGCTGGCTCTGAACTCACTGTGTAGCCCAGGCTAGTCTCAAACTCATGGCAATCCTCCTGCCTCTGCCTCTCGAGTGCTGGGATTATAGGCATGAGCCAGCACAACCAGTTTATAGTAAATTTTAAATGTACAATTAACTCATATAACTTTGCATCCTATAGCAAAGAATGTATGTTCTTTTTAAGTACTCATGCTGTATTTACCAGTTTGTTAGAAAATAAAAACAGCTCATTTTACTGGACCAAAAGAACATTGTTACTAAAATCTAATGAAAACATCACAGATAAGGACAACCACACTCATCAGCACTAATATGAAATCTAAAATTTTAATAATAAATCAATCCAATGCTATATGAATAGGATAATATATTGTTTAGATGCATTTTATTACAGGAATAGAATCAGTGAGATCTATCAGATTAATTGCATTAAAAAATAAACAGAGGGTTATTATATTAACCTTCACAAGAGTTGTAAAAAAGACATTCAAAAATACCCACTAATCTTTGATTGGAAGTCAGAAAATGAGTAATACAGATGAACTTTGTCAACCTGATAAAGGGTATACAAGAAAATGCCAGAGCCAATATTTTACTGAATGAGGATTTGAACATTTCCTTCCTAAAAATAGGAATAAGGCAGAATTAATATTCACATCACTAATTAGCAAAGTAGTGATGTTATAGACATTATAATAAAGTAAAAAGATAAACAAAAACCATAAAAATAGAAACACAAAGATAAACTATATTCATTTAATACATTTATTTAGAAAGTTCTAATAAATCTATAAAAAGGAGGCTAGAACTAACAGGTGAATTGAGCAAGTTTGCAGGATGCAAGTCTAACATATAAAAATCTAGCAGCAGGGCCGATTTAGCTCAATGGTTCCAGAACCTACCTCACAAGCCCAACCAAGGTCCTGAGTTTGATCCCAGTAACCAGTACAATGCTGGATGTGGAGACTCACGCCCACCAGCAATCAGTACCACATACCACAGTGCCGGGCGTGGTGGCTCATGCCTGTAATCCCAGCACTTGGGAGGCAGAGACAGGAGGATTGCTGAGTTTGAGGCTTGCGTGGGCTACAGAGTGAGCTCAGGGCCAGCCTAGACTACAAAGCGAGACCCTGTCTTAAAAAAAAAGAAACAAAGAAAAAAACTAGCAGTAAAAACAACTTGGAAATGAAATATGAAATAATTTTAAAATGTCATTGAAAAATGTCATACCACCCAGAAAAATTATTTTGAGACTTCAAATAAAACCCAGCATCATAAATCCTCTAGAAAAAATACTATTTTTTCACTTTGAAGTGGTAAAATTTCTTGAGCAAAGAGACTAAAAAAAGCCCTAAACATGAAGCAAAGATAAATTGAACCTCATTAAAGTAAATATTAGAAAAAAAAGACCTAAAAAGACTTGTTAATAACGTGAAAAGACAGGCCACTGACTGGAAGAAACTGTTTATGTGCACATTCTATCAATCTATCTAGCACCTATTAATAAGACAGTCAAATAAATTTAAAAATAAACAAAAGACTTGAAAAATATACTTCACAAAAGGAGCTGTAAGAACAGTCAATAGGTTCATGCAAATTGTCTAACAAAATTAATTATTGAGGAATCATGGTTAAGGACACAGGTAATATTCCATGCCAACTAAAACAGCCATAATTTAAAAATGACTGATAATACACTGCTCCAAATAGTAGAGAGTAGAACAACTAGAGCTCTTATACATATTTTCCCTTTTTCATTTCCATTCTCTCTCTTTTTTGAATTAGTGCCTGTTTGCAGTCCTAATGATCATGGTCATCACAGGGGATTTAGGAGCTTGGTACACATACATATCTAGATTCCTTTTTGTCCCTTTCCCCTCCCCCCTTTCCAATTTTTTTCCTTCCTCTTTTATAAAGGTTCTATTTCCATTTTTTAAATTCTTTTTTAAAAATCTTTTCCTTTCTTCTCTTTCCTTTTCCCCAATCTCTGAACAAGTTACTCATACTTCCTAATATATATCTTCCATTTTGCTTCTTATTTATACATTGGGTCTCTCACCTAAGAGAAACCAGCTAATATGTAAACTTGTATTTCTGATGAATTGCACTTAAAACCATGGTCTCAAGGTGCAGCTATTTATTTAAAAATGCCTCAAGTGCATCCTGCTTTATGGCAGGTTAGTACTCCAATGTATATAAATACCTTATTTTATTTATCTGGCAGTGAGCATAATGGGGAGTTTCTAAGCTTTAACTATTACACATATACTGGTATAGGTATGGGTATGCACAAATCACTTTGTCTTTCAGGAAGATACACTGAGGATATCTCACTCAAGTAAAACAACTAGTTCTAACGTTTTGAGGAATATTAAGACTGATTTCTATAGTGGTTGGGCCAATTTATGGTCCCATCAATAATGGAGAAAGTGTCCTTTTCTTCCAAACCTCACCAGCTTTTGTATTGTTTGATTTCTTGATAGCCATTCTTTCTGGAGTAGAACAAAATCTCAGTGTTGTTTTACTTTGCATTTTATGAATGGTCAATGATACTGAGCATTTTTTGTTGTATTTATTGGTTATTTGTACTTCCTCTGAGAAGTGTCTATTTATTTCAGATGCCCAGTTTTGAACTGGGTCTTTAAATTTGAGAGGGGCCTTTTGTTGTTGTAGTTGTTCTTTGTGTATACTAGATATCAGTTCTCTGTCTGAGGAGCACCTGGCAAAAACTTTTTCCCATTCTGTAGGTGGTCCCTTCAATCTATTGGTGGATTTCTTTGTTATGTAGAAACTTTTTATTTTGATGTAATATTATTTGTTGTAATTGTAATATTTCCCATGTAACTAGGGTTTTATTTATAAAGTTTTGCCTACACCTATGTCTTCAACAGTTTTACTTATCTTCCAGCAGATTCTGTTTTAATATTTAGGTTTTGGGCCGGAGGGTTAGCTCAGTGGTTCCGGCACCTGCCTCGCAAGCGCAAGGTCCTGAGTTCTATCCCCGGTAACCACATATAATGCTGGGCGTGGAGACACGCCCGCCAACAATCAACACCACATACCACAGTGCCGGACGTGGTGGCTCACGCCTGTAATCCCAGCACTCGGGAGGCAGGGACAGGAGGATTGCTGAGTTCCCGGAGGCTTGCCTGGGCACCATAGTGAGCTCAGGGCCAGCCTGAACTACAAAGCGAGACCCTGTCTCAAAAAAAAAAAAAAGAAATTTAGGTTTTGACCCATTTCAGTTTTGGTTTAGTGCATAGTGAGAGATGTGGGTCCAGGTTCAAAAGAAGATCCTTTTAGATCTGAAACATTTTTGATGGAATTGAACTACATTACATCTTTTTCTGAAAGTCTGGCAGTTTATACAAACTTAAATAAATCCACACCTCATAGGAAATCCACTACCAGAAATTATAGATTATGGCCATGAAAATTTTTGTGAGATAGATATGGTTTTCCTGAAAATTAATCATGCATGCATGTATTAAAATATCACATGGTTCCCTGTAAGTGTACACAATTATTATTAATATTAAAATTTAGAAAAATATCTTAGTAATGTTCGTTAACTGTTTTACTCAGAAAAGCCAAAGCAACCCAAACTAGAAGCAGCCCAAATGATTTCAACAGAGAAATAGATTAACCAATTTGTGGTATATCGTACAAAGAAATGCTAATCAAGAAGACAAATGGACTACGACTGGATATACTGCTGAAATGTTTCCTGGGTGTTTGTGACAGCAACCTGTGATACCAAGTGTGCTTCGGGAAGGGTAAGACACTGCTCCTTGATTATTCAGTGGCTGAATCCAATCTGTGTTCATTTGTATCACTGTACTTAATACCCTGAGTGTTGTGAACATTTTCCTGTTTATCTGACCAGACTAAGAGATCCTTGAAGACAGCTATAGTTGCACCTATCTCTAAATCCTTAGTAGCTTGTCCAATGCTGGATATATGGTATAGACTTGATGAGCAGTTGGGAAAGAAAAAGGGGAGACTAGTTGTAGCTGTTATTTCCTTTGATTCTCCAAGGCCTGGAACAACTGTTAATAGGATCTGTTAAATAAGTGAATCTCATTATTTAGATATAAGTAACAAGAGGATAGGATAAAGCATTTCACCAAAAGTTCGACTAGATTAGCTATAAATTACTTAGTTCACTCCAAGTCATCCATCTAGTCAAGTGTCAGAGTTAGGACCCAGGCAACCGAGCAGTTGTTCTGCCTGCCGCACTGCAGTTGCCTACTCTGACAATACGTTTAGCAGGATAGGCACCTAAAAGTGTGCTTCCTTCTACACCGGAGCAAGCATGGGATTCAAGAATTCTTGCAAGAAGACATCACCCTCTTTGTCTGGGGCATGTTGGTAGCAGTGGGAGGTGAGGTGGACATCCCCGGTGGACATCCCCCCGTGGACACCCCAGGTGCCATCTCTGAGGACAGCACTGGCTGTTGTGTTGCTTCCTGGAGGTTATCTGGCCCTTCCCTTTTGAGGGGTAGAATGAGTTTATTCTTTGGGTAATGAGTTTGGAGCTAAGCTGGGCATAGGGCTGAGCAGAGGAGCGATGCCTGCTGAGGAATATTAACTACCTCAGGCTTGAGGAAGCAATAGGAAATGACTTCCTAATCTGGAAGGGCATGAGTGGTAACTATGGGATAATCTCAGCAACACTCGAAAAACTAATCTAAACCTGACATCCAGTCTCATGTATAAAATTGATAATACTATCTAATGGTATTAGTTTACATACTGTTAAGGTTCTTGCTTATAAGGTGACTTACTTTACTGAAGGGTACCAAAAGTATTCTTACATATATTTTGCTTTAACAGCTAATAAAAATCCCATTTAAAGTTGTTCTCTTCTAGAATAAACTGTTCCGTTCACTATCTGTGAAGAATGTTTAGCTACAGTAGAACATCTAGGAGTTGGGCCAGGTCAGGAGACGTAAGTCACCAAGGCACTGGCTTGCAAGGGTTTATCTCCTGCCACATCCGACGTCTCCTTTGTCTCGCTTGCTTCCTGGCCACCAAGCCATGAGCAGCTTCTCCTTCTCCATGCCCCTGTGCTATGCTGACCTGCCTTGGAGCCAGTCAGCGATGGATGGAAAGTCCATAAACTACGAGTTAAAATAAACCTTTCCTCCCCTAGGTTGTGGGTATCAAGTATATTGTCCCAGCACTGAGGGAAGTGACTAAGAGAAACATATGTATTTTTTTCTATAAGATGGAGCTGCCATTCTTCATGACTGTGGTAATGGTCCAAAAGCTGGACACTTGTCCCTTCTGCATTGACAACCTACAACATGCCTATTGGTATGGACTTGAATTAACATGTGTATCACCTGTGGCCCAAGGGCTAGGGCTCCATATTGACCCACTGCGTTTCTCAGTTAAAACAATCATAGTAGTCAGGTGAATTTTGCAGCTATTCAACAGAGACCCATTGTTATAGTGTAAGTTTGTCTATATTTATTTTGCATAATTTTAGGCTATTTCTGAGGTAATAGCCTTCATGTCACAAGGTAGTGAGTACAGGTGAAAATATATCTCTTTTGTTACTGAATTCTTTTTCTCTGATTTCTAATTCTCCCTCTCTCCCTTTCTCTCTCACTTTCTTTCTCAAACACACACTCACACACACACACACACACTATTTTCCTGCTATTTATTCCAGAAATTGAACTAGGGGTACTCCTTCCTGTTGGAATACTAACTTTGAAATTATTTATTAATGACTAGCCTAGTCACTTTTTCCACAGCCAATTTTCTCTTTAAGATCAGAAAGAATTCTTCTGAGCAACTTCAAGTTGCAGTATGGAGTATGAGTCAAAATGGGCCCTTTCTTTTTTTCTCAGAACAACATGAAAATGGTCCTGTTGCAACTGACATTAAGGTGATTAACTTAAGCTTGATTCACCATATTGAGAATCATTCATCTCACATAAAGGAATGTGTATTAGGCATCTTTCTGTAGCTGGAACACAGTACCTGACATATACAACTTAAAAAAGGTTTATACTTCATTTTGGCTCATGGCTTCAGTTCATTTTTGTCTCGCTGCAAACCAGGAATGGTATGGTAGAAGGGCATAATGACAGAAAGCTGCTTGTTTCACAGCAGCCACTAAGCAGAGAAGATTAACAAGAGCTAGAAAGAGAGGAGACAGGGAGCAAGACATACCCTCAAATGGGGCCCCACTCTACAATAATCCCTTCAACTATAAACTCATCAGTAGATTAATCCATCAATAAAGTTAGCACCCTCATTCTCCAATCACTTTCCCAGTGCCCCTTCTCTAAACATGTGGGACTTTTGTAAGATGCTGCAGATCTCTAAACCAGAACAGAGGGTCACTGGCAGTATATTCACAGACTGCTGTGCAGGCAGAAGTCTGGGTTTAGGTAATCTCATGGACAGTTCTATTTCTGGCAAGACTTGAGTTGCTTGCTAGGTCCCCAATTAATTCCTTCTCCAACTAGGGTTACCATAATTCCACCAGCCAAACAGCATCATGAAGCAGACTTCATGTCTATAAGCTCTGATTTCACTTCTACCTGTATGTCATTGACAACGACAATGTCACCTCATTTGTAAATCCACAAATATCCAACACTTTAAATTACTGTAACTATTATTGTAAATCAGAACAAAAATGTGTTTCTGGGGCCGGAGATTTAGCTGTGGTTCCAGTGCCTGCCTCGCAAGTACAAGGTCCTAAATTCAATCCCCAGTAACCACATATAATGCTGGGTGTGGTGACTCATGCCCACCAGCCATCAATACCACATACCACCACAGTGCCCGGTGTGGTGGCTCACGCCTGGCATCCCAGCACTCAGGAGGCAGAGACAGGAGGATTGCTGAGTTCCAGGCTTGCCTGGGCTACATAGTGAGCTCAGGGCCAGCCTGAACTACAAAGCGAGAACCTGTCTCAAAAAAAAAAAATGTGGTTTCTGACCAAATAGATAGCAAAATTACCAAGAGTTACTATTACATGTTGTGTTATTTAGAAGTGAAAACAAGCCTATTTATTTGAGATTTCTAGATGGAGACATTTATGGTTCCGCCTTAACATAATATTCAAAAATGGTTCCTGACAATCTTTAAGGAACTTTTCACTATCACTAAGTCTCAGAAAATACTATATTTATATTAAATTTATTTAAAATTAGGTAGAAAATATATATGAAGATTTTGGATGACATTGTATGACAGTCTTTGAAATAAATATACACTAAAAACTGATTTCTTGAGATTGGTAAAAAATACAAAGCAAACAAAAAAATAAATACTGCTGAATTATAGCATAATTCATTGAACTCTAAATAGCCAAGAGATTGTTGGGCCAAAAATCAATACTGTCTCTTTGCCTCTCTCCCTGGCCTCATTCTATCAGAAACACTATCTTGGGTTGTAAATCTTTAATATCCTTCTAATGTGGCAACAATCTCAGAAGGTTTGCAAAGTCTTTTAGATAAGTAATTCAAGGTTGATAGTATTTGATTTATGAATATGAAAGAAATAAAATGTGTGTCAGAGGCAAATGAAACCTGCTACCGAATCTAATATAATTTATACAGTACGTTCCAGTAGTCCTTGTTATTCTTTCACATTTATGTCATTTTTGTATAGTTGCAAAAGTCTTCAAGATTACTTTTATTATCTGCTTTTCACAACCACACCATGGGGTAAGTTTGAGGAGCTTGCTTTAAAGTGAGGTGACAGAAAAATAGAAAAATGAAGTGTTGTCCAGAGTGAAGAATCCAGCAAAGCAGTGGTGATCCAGATGACAAATTTCTTGTCCCTTGGTCCCTAGCTCATTAGCCACCAAACCTCTGCTCTTCTCATTTCTTTGTTTCCTCAAACACTTCAGACCCTCTGCTTACTTTAATGAGGCTCCCGAGGCCTTCTTCTGACCTCTTTTCATGCTCCTTTCCTACCACTCCCCCACTTTCCTAGCCCTTAGGAAAAATTTCCTTTAGAGCCTGGGGCAAAGTTAATTTGCTGATAAGCATTCTAAGCAGCCCCGCTGCTGCAATGAATACTGATTTTCCCTTCAGAGGTGTGGATGATGCACTTGGATCTGTATGGAGATTCAATGCATCTATTCTGCAAGATGTTATATTGTTTTTAATTGGATTTCATCTGTGTGGTGTCCTATACTCACTTTAACTTACTAATATATTGTGGTAAAGCCTTAGCCAAAGGTAAAATGTGGGGAAAATTAAATAAAATAAAAAGGGTCTTTTTGTCAAGAACCTAGAGAATCTATGAGCTTTATAGCCTAATCATCTTCACCTTCCCTCATCACCCCATTGGCTGTAATATGGTAGATGGAAGAAAGGAACTTCTTTTCTAATGCCTCTCCCATAATTGTTTTATTGTTATAGTTACTAAGATAAACGATATAGAACTTCTCAGGCAAAAATTCACTCATTTGGTATTCATTACAAAGTAATTTGAGATACAAGCTGCATTTTAAAATACTCAAATATTTCTAACTACCTAATTTAATTTCTTAGTGTATATTACATTATGATGGAAGTGATCAGTGCCTTGTCTAATAAATCTTAGTGCTACTTGATCTTAGAACAAGACTTTTTAGTCTCTTTATACAATAAGCATTTGCTAGCATAGGAGAATTGTAATACCACATGTTCTTGTAGCAATCTTCCAAAATATATCATCCTCCTTTTAAATCACTGTCAGATGAGATTCATCTATGTAAAATTATATATTTCAGGTTTTCAAAATACTCAGATCTTGTGCTAACTTAAAACCATAATTGTCTGGAAAACCAGATAGAACATTTAAAAAGTATTAGTTTACCTTTATTTTCTAAAGGCACTCAGAGTATCTTCTTTATGTCCTAACATTAGTAAGTAATGTAAGATATGATTTCATCTTGATGACTAAGGAATTGAGAGCATTCTGTATCAAAATATGAATCCTACACAGCTTTGGGTAAAAAATACCATAAATGAGAAATAACTAAGGATACTGTATTTGCTTTTCATCAAACCACTAATGTAGTTCTATTTGTTACATTTCCATTAAAGTTTTAAAATTTTAGGGTAGAATTCTAAGATCCTGTAAACTAACTTTTGTCTTATTTGTTTAAATGTCTACATAATTATGAATGCTTTCCTATTCTAAATATTATATTCAGAGGCCAAGTTAAAATGTTTTCATAACTCCTAATTTACAGTAAAAATTATAGTTACAATAGTAGAAAGGTTTTGTCATAGTAACACACTTTCTCTGGATTTGAAATGAAAAGAAAATCATCTTATTTAAAGAAATTTAAATAAATTTACTAGATAACAGTCACAATAAAAATTCCTGAGCAAAATGCTACTGAAGGAAACTGATTTCTGTCTTTACAAGGGAATCATCAACTTGCATTTACTAGTTTAATTTAGCAAATGGCACTCATTGGTGCAGGTTCATACTCATACATATAGTCATTACATAGTTGTGGCAAGAGAACACATGTGAGTTACTGAGGGCAGGCTCAGAAATTGACTCTTGAAGTCTTTCTATTATGATCATTTTTTTGGGCCATTCTTATGGCTTGCTCTCTCTGGCAAATGTTCCTGTACATATGAGCCTTTGTGAGCTGATTCATCCCTAATATGCAATGTGTCTTTGACCAGATATATTATTTAGAAACCTGTGAATTAGTTTATCACACCATTAGAATTATTGTATTGTATTTTGATATAAAATATGTGACAATCAAGCTAAGAAAATTATTAGTTGGCTAATAGCACTGTATCTGTAGTTTATGTATGTATCTTTCTATCAGTTTGGGTGTATTCAAGAAGAAATCTAACTCCAAAGTAGAAGTATTTTATTCCACAAATCCAGGAAATGCGTTAGAAGGGGGTGGGGAAGCATATCAGTCAAATTTTGTGTCTGTGACCTAATATCTAAGAAAAGCAACTTGGAGAAGGAATGATTTATTTTGCTCCTGGTTTCAGAGGTTTCAGTCTGTAGTCAGCTGGTTCTACTGTTGTAGGCCTGAGATCAGTGGAAGACTACAGCAAAGGAAAAACGCCTCATCTCATGGCATCCAGGAAGCACAGCAAACAAGAACCATGAAAAAAACGAGTCAAGAGTCACATGTCTGCCCCCAAGGTCAGCATCCTCTGACCCACCTCCTTCACTAAGTTTTCAAAATCTCCCAATATTGCAGTCAAATGATAATCTCACTAATGATCTTGGTTAGCTGATGAAGTTAGGGTCCTCATGATCAAACCATCTCCTATTCTGACAGCCCCAACACCAAACATATGGGGGGGTATTTGAGAGCTAAACTTTAACAGGAAGCCAAATTTTTTGTATCTTTTATAGGAAAATGATATTCACAAAATCATTTGTAATTTTTAATAGTTTTCTTCACTGGCACATTGTTGGGAACAATCCTGTGTGGGAAAAAATAATTGGAAGGTTGAAATTGACCAGGCCTTCCTGCCTGCCTACTGACTTTGGACTCAATTCACCTTCACCTCTGGTAACAAGGATTCTGATGTTCCACATGCTGTCATGCTTCAGGGTGGAACTGCACCATTGGCAGTGTCTGCCCTGTCCTCTGTTTCTTTGTTACACTTTGTTACTCTAGGTGCTGAATAAAAGGTGTGCAGGCTGGGGCCTGGGGTTTTTTGCTATCCAGAGTAGCATGGATCAGGCCCAAGCTCAGCTTCTCTAAGCCTCACTTCCACCTAGTTATTATTTTGCTGTGTGCCACGGACTCACAGGAGACTAGAACCTAATGCAAAGGTTCTAGTTATGCTCACTTCCCCTGTTTTCCACAGCATAATTGGTTTTCTAAATTTATTTTCAAGTCTGTGGTAGAAAAAAAATGTATACAGAGAAAAATTAGTTACCTCATTGTCAAAGAGGAACTATATTCTAATTTCTTTTCATTTCCGTTAAAGAGATTAAAAAAAAGCATACTTTTTTCCAAAGCATAATAACCATTCATGGAACTGAATAATAATAATCGATGAAATGATAGCCCAAGGCCTAGAAAAACCTAATATTAGCTCTGAAAAATGTCAAATCTATCACTTCAAAGAGCAAAAGTGTCACTGGTTCAAGTTGTTATTTTTTATTTAGTACAATGGGCTTATCTTGAAAATTCTAGGTGGTTTTTTTGTTTTGTTTTGTTTTGGTGGTACCAAGGATTGAACTCAGGCCCTTGTGCTTCCAGATAGCCGTGGTACCACTTGAGCTAAATCCCCGGCTAATAGGCTTACACTGAAATTCTTCAAAATAACTCATTTAATTCTTATTAAGAAGAATATGATGAATTGTGACATTAATAAATAGTGCTTGATAATGTCAGCTGTAGTATTCAGCCACACAACTCATGCTTTTAACTCTTCTTCAGAGCATTTAGAAAAACCTTACCTTCTAATTTCCTCTTATTACCCAAATTCTATTTAGGGCTATTTACAAAAGGGATAGGTTTCCTTTAATCACATGGTACTGTTTTTGTTGTTGTTGTTGTTGTGTGTACGGCACATGAATAGAAGTTCTAAACAAATGCTAAAGCCTTACCTAAAATTCTTATAAACAGAGTCATATATCATTTCCCCACTGTACACTAGCATGTATATGTATGAGTGTATGTGTATATGTGTGTATGTCATTGTTTAGTAGGTGTAAAATTGCACAAGAAGATGAAGGAGATGTGCATCTGCTATTAAATACTCTTCATAGATTGCATCTGCAGGTTTTTCTGTCTTGAGCTCTACGTAAATAATTGCACAGTTTTAACAATGCAATCATTGAACATAGTAACTATGTTTGACTGCACCTAAAAATAACATTTGTAAGGGCAAATTATTGCAAACTTTTCTCTAGGCTAGTTCTAAGTTTTATAATTCAACTACCTTATGTGACAGTCAACTGCAGAAGAGAAAAATTTATTTGGGCATCAGAGGTGACAGGGAGAGTGTAACTGGGAATGACACTCCTTTCCCCATCTCAGTCTAAGGCAGTGTTAGAGCATGACTTGGTGCAGCTGAGAGCGCACTTGCCCTCTGACCATTTCATGAGCCTCCCCATGTGACCTCTGTGCATAGCACAGTCAGAAGGACCTGGGAATAACAGGACCCCATGTTTTGCATCTTTCAGTCAAACAGATTCTTCAGACATCTAAACACTACTCTTTTGTCTAGCAGAAGACAAAACTACATTTGATAATTCAATGATCATTTTTAATGGATTAAAAATATTTCTCTAAAAGGTGGCCAACACGTAAACACAGATTGTTTAAATAACCTCATTCCCCTCTTACCTCATGTCAGAAAGTTAGACTTCTAATACATCTTATTCATGCTATAACCTGATTTATGTCCCCAAGCTAAGAGTTCTGAGCGGCATCAATCCATAGCATCTGAAAGCCTTTGCCAAGGACATGTCAGAACGCCTTTCGAAAACAAGTCACTCCATGAATTCTAGAGTTACCCAACATCAGTGACCTCACAGTTAAAACATGTCTTAATGATCCAATGGCAGAAAGTGTTCCGTGAATACATAGAATACTTCTCATTGTTATCAATAGGCGTTTCCTAGAACTTTTGAACCATGACTAAACCTATAGCCCAGTGGTGTTTTCAGTAATAGGTGCCCAAAATGTTTTTTTTTTCCAAGATGGGGTTTTCTTTTCTTTTCTTTTGAGCCAGGGTTTTGCTTTGGAGTTCAGGATGGCCCTGAGCTCACTATGTAGCTCAGGAAAGCCTTGAACTCAGCAATCCTCCTGCCTCTGCCTCCCAAGTGCTGGAAATACAGGCTTGAGCCATGAAGCCCAGCATTTGTAGTATGTGGTACTGATTGCTGGTGGGCAAGAGCCACCATACCCAGTATTGTTGTATGTGGTTACCAGGGACCTCACACCTGCTAGGCAGGCAGCAGAACCACTGAGCTAAATCTCTGGCCTGATGGGCATTCTTTTTAAAGTTATGTTTGAACAGATATCTCAATACCACTTTATGGTGTATAAATCCTGCTTTCTACAGATTTAAGATCCTAAAAAGAACCATGAAGGGTGAAGCAATCAACCTACTTCTATGTTGGATTATACAAATCTAAAAGCTCTAAATTACTGTTGTTTTTGTTTAAACATTAACACACTCCCTCCTCCTATTTGTCTCTTGAATGGCTGAATCACTCCACTGACAGAGAAAAACAATGTTCATTTGGTCACAGGGAAAGCAGTGTAACTGGAGGATGGCATGAGGTGGTGACAGTGGGCATGTTCTGTATGGCTACAAAAGCCTTTTCATTTCTCTGGAACATCCTAGGTAGGTACCTGGAGGGTAGAATAGTGAACAGTAGACAGAGTAAAGGCAGCTAAATGCAAGCTTCTTTGGAGATATTACAAAAGGTAGACATTTGAGACATATTCATCTCTTTTTACAGGGCATTTAAATTCTTTTTGACCATAACTAAACAAAGACAGAAGACATTGATTGCTTAAGAATTAAGCCCATTTCTTCCTCTTGTTTAGAAATGCTTCTCCTGGCTCAGAGAAACTTTTCAAAGAACAGAATTTCACTCTGTGTACAGGAGATATGGAAGATGAGCACGGCAAAGGGGACACAAACCATGGCGCCAAACATCCCCAGTTTCAGCACCTGACATGCTTCTCTATATTCTTGATTTAGTTTTCATACCCAGTAAGTGAAATTCGATCCCTACCACATAATGCTAAGAAAAATGGACACAAAAGCACTTAGTGTGGGTTATTCCTCATCGAGTATGTCCGATCCATAGCAGTAAATATGATTATGATAATAATTGTGGCTCCTAACATAAGCTTTCTCCTTAGTCCTCTCTTTTTTTAATTGCATTCTTTATTGGTACAATTTGCATACATCTCACAATCACACATAACATTGGGGAATTTGTACCAATATATGACACAGTCAATTCTCATTTTTACCCATATTCCCACCCACACCTCCCCACCCCCTATATACATGCTATATACATGCTCCTTAGTCCTCTCTTTAAGGAACACAATAAATAGATTTTGTTGGAAAAGAGAGACTTGGAAGCTCAGCAATTTTTCTCACTATTACTCTTTTTTTTGAGACAGGGCCTCACTTTTGTAGTTCAAGCTGGCCCTGAGCTCACTATGTAGCTCAGGCAAGCCCCAAACTCAGCAATCCTCCTGTCTCTGCCTCCTGAGTGCTAGGATTACAGGCGTGAGCCACCACGCCCAGCCCTGTGGTATGTGGTACTGATTGCTGGTGGGCGAGTCACCACGCCCAGCATTGTATGTGGTTACCAGGATCGAACTCAGGACCTTGTGCTTGTGAGGACCTTGTGCTTGTGAGGCAGGCGCCAGAACCACTGAGCTAAATCTCTAGCCTTCTCACTATTACTCTTACTGCAATTATATTTTGAGTAAGGAACACTTTTCTTGAATTTCATGATTCCAACAAGAACATACTGGAAAGTCAAATGGGGGTGCTAATCCAAAGAGGACTCCAGGGCATCAGGTATACACATCTGGATTCTCCCAGGAAAACTGAGAGTTCAGTCACTCTGAGTCAGGAAGCTGAGTTCCTTAACCTTCTGTCTGTTTGAAAGCCAGAAGCAAAATTGGAAGAGAAGGTGCAAATTTTCTCAAAAATCTCCTAAGTGGGCTGGAGATTTAGCTCAGTGGTTCAGGCGCCTGCCTGGCAAGCGTAAGGGCCTAAATTTGATCCCCAGTAACCACATACAAAGCTGGGTGTGGTGACTCACACCCACCAGCAATCAACACCACATACCACAGTGCCGGGCATGGTGGCTCATGCCTGTAATCCCAGCACTTGGGAGGCAGAGGTTGGAAGATTGCTGAGTTTGAGGCTTGCCTGGGCTACTTATTGAGGTCTGGGCCAGCCTGGACCACAAAGTGAGACCCTGTCTCAAAAAAAAAAAATCTCATAAGTGAAGAAGATTAGGAAATAATCACCCCTTCTCTTTTATCTCAAAATTCTAACTTTAAAATATGAGCTAAAGAGCTAGGGTTGCAGTTCAGTGGTACAGCCTGTGCATAGCATGTGCCAAAATGCTGCGTTTAATGCTTGACATCACATACATATACACATACATTCACAACAACACAGCATTATTGCTGCTTTAATATGCCCATTGTCAAAAACATTGAGTTATCAGGATACACTGAGGCCACTTGTTTGTTTGCAGCTCATTTCCATAGGCTGGGTCCCAGTTACATAACCTGCACAATCAGGCTGTTCCCTCTAAGAACCTCTAAAGTATCTAAGAGTTACCAGAGTAGTGTTATACAAAAAAATTCAATAAAATTTTCTTCTCTAAACTCACAATTCACAACTTTTTAAGAGTAGAGTTTGAGGTTGCAACACACTGCTACTGAAAGCACAGTAAAAGAATAAGTAATAATCTTATTTATTTTTATTGTGTTTTCTATGTCCTTGATACTGATATTTTATTTAATTCTTACAGCAAACCTCTGTGGTAGGCACTGTTTTCATCTCTAAAGAGGGGCCAGCTGAATGAGATGTTAAATAATTAATCAAGATCTTTCAACAACTAAGCTGAAATGTGGGCAAATGTGGAGAAAGTGACTTTCACAGCTTTTCCTTAACCGTGTCTTCAAACAAAGCCAAGTATCCTTAAACAAAGTCAAAGGCCTTTAAACTTCTGACACCAGATTACAGAAAATAAAATTTATTTAGGTTTTAGAAGGTAAAGGAATCATTCTTATGGTCCACACCTTTTTGTGTGCTGTTTTGTGACTCAGATTATAAAACAGAGCCTATGATCAAGTAAAAATAATCAGTAAGGTATATTTAATATGCAGACCTCTGGAAAAATGCTCTGTTTCCAGTGTACAACTGGAAAGACTTGGAATATAAATATTATTCAGATTTTTCTCTGGGAACTTATTTCAAAATCTCACCAACATGTATTAAATATCACTATGTGACCAAATTTTTAACTAGTATGACATTTTCTATAAAGCATCTTAGCAGCTATTATTTTACAGTTCATTTAAGAACTCTGATGGTTAGTTAGCCAAAGACCAAAAGATAATTTCTAATTAACTCACACATTTTTATTGTACAGAAAGAAAATCAAGGAAGTCATAGCACTTAAGCTAACCTACATGGTTTTTTTTTTTTTTTTCTGGGCAGTAACTAAGCAACACAAGTTAAACTGATTTGAATTTCATTGCTACAAAAGATTTACATGAAATCTAAAGAACATGATGCTGGATTTCCAACTTTGATTCTTACAGTCAATATTATTAAGAACTGAAAATATTCATTACACATCAGCCATTGAACTCAGCTTTACAGATGTCTTTAAACAGTACTTTGATTTACTCCAACCAGAATGCATTGAGTTGTTAATGACAACTTTTAACCAAATTTGTAGTTATATTTTCAATTCACTGATTTATTCATTATATTTAGCTAACTTTTTTTTGGTCTTATTGTCTTCTTTCTACATTTCCCTTTGCATTTTTAAAGCAAGTTCTCATATGTTTGAATAAATTTCTCTTGCTTTGTGTTTGTGTATTTTACTATCCTTTGATCTCTATTTTTGGAAACTCAGTATGAAATAAATGGTGCCTTGCTGTCCCTCCAGGGATTTTTTTTTTAAACTACAGACTTGGAAGTACTGTATACACAGACATTATTTTCATAGTTTGCTATGGTTTGAGTATAGTTTTGCCCTACCAAACTCATGCTGAAAGTTAACTGCCAATGCAAAGGAATTACGAGGTGGAGCCCTTAAGAAATAATTAGGTCAGAGGGACTCTACCCTTATGAAGAGAAAAAATACTTCTCTGGTGAAAACAATGGTTCTGTTGAGGGTAGGATGTTATGAAATGAGCCTGGTACCTCTCTCTCTCTCCCTCCCTCTCTCTCTCTCTCAAACATGAGTTCTTTTGCATCTGCATACTTCCCTTTCTTCCCACCATAGCGCAAGACCCTCACCAGAAATTGAGAAAATGGTGATGACAGGCTCTTAGGCCTTACTTTGGAATTACAGGCAATGTAAAACAAAACTCTTTCCTATGTAAATTACCCAGGCCTTTGATATTTATCATAGCAAAAGACAAATATAGCAGCAGCTCTTTTATTTGAAATATATAGAAGGAACTATTTAGATGTGTACAAGTGTTATTAAATGGTATTTCTACAGTAGTTTATATTTTACATTCCATCAAACCTAATTGTATTGTCACAGACTCTGTATCTAAGTGTCTCCCTATATCTTGCTCTCTGACAATGAAACAAAAATGAATTAATAAAATCTTAAAAATATCAACTTGCTATGCAGATAAGTTTTCTATAAGTATTGTGTTTTTTTAATTGAATTCTTTATTGGTACAATTTATATACATCTCAAAATCACATATAACATTGGGAAATTTGTACCAGTATATGCCACAAGTTAATTCTCATTTTTACCCATATCCCTACCCACTCCCCCCTCCTCCCCCCCTTTATACATGCTCTTTTATTTTCTTTCTGTATCCTATTTATTCCTTCCCCTCATCACATTCCCACACCAAGTTTCCTATAGAAATATTCCACTCTATAAAAGCTGTCCTACTTTCTAGAACTCATTTGCATCTACAGGTGTTCATGCCAAAGAGAAGATCTGGGAATTGTCTATCTGTGTTCTATAAGTATTGTGTTTTT
>PVIC010035594.1:0-18975 GCA_004025085.1 Thryonomys swinderianus
GAGCCTGGAATAGGAGCATGTTTTGCAGCAGAGCGATTATAAGACTAGGATTTCTGAGGACAGAGGAAAGGCAACATGACCCTGTGACTGGGAAGGATTTGCTGGAGACCTTTGGCAGTGGTTCTAGTAAAAATATTATTGTCTTGCCTGGTAATCATTCTGCATGTGCCAATGGTATTGTTCTTCAGGGACAGCAGGTGATAAAAGGGAGAGAGACACATGACCTGTAGTGATGTGGGAAACATTTTCACTTGCCACATGAAGACTGGAGCCTTCCTTCTCTGAATCCTGAGAGTTTCTTTACACACACCTCTTCATTTATTTATTTTAGTGGTTGTTTTTGATCTTATTTGCTTTACATTGAGACTGAGGTTTATTTAATAGCACAAGGAGATGAAGAATTCTTAGGTATTTGATTTGATAATCTCTGAAAGTTGCAATAAGCTATAGTGTAAGATACATTTTTTGTGCCACATTTTCTGTGCCAATCTTTCCCCGCCAATTCCCCTGCTTCCTCTTCTATCATTTTCATATTGATTTTTGAATTTCATATGAATGGAATCAAACAGTGATAGGGTTCTGATTATAAAATCTACTTTTAAATTAGCAGTTCATGCAAGAATTCTGGAATGTTATTGAACACTTCATGCAAACAGGTAAATGGTGCACTACAGCAGCAAATAAAATGAGTTTAAAATGAATACCCCCCACCCCACCCTGTTTTGTAACTCCACATCCTGAAGATACCACTTTCAGGATGATAAATTTGGCTGGGAAGTTAGGAAGATTTGTGCTCTATTCTTGTAATTTCTGTTAACTAGTTTCACAGTCTTGCTCAAATTATTTGCTTCATCTCTGTTCTTTTTGGTTCTTTTTTTAATGGATTCTTTATTGGTACATTTTATATACAGCTCACAATTGGGGAATTTGTACCAGTATATGACAGAAATTAATTATCATTGTTAAAAATTGAATTCTTTATTGGTACATTTTATATACAGTTCACAATCACACACAACACTGGGGAATTTGTACTAGTATATGACACAAGTTAATTCTCATTTTTCCTCATACTGTTACCCGCTCACAACCCCCACCCCTTATATACATGCTATTTCTTTTTCTTTCCAAATCATATTTATTCTTTCCCTTCATTACGTTTCCCCCACTACATTCCCTTTGAATATTTCCTATTTTACAAAATATTTCATACATTCTACAACTCATTTGCATCTACAGGTCCTCATACCAGAGAAAAGATATGGTATTTACAAGATCACAGATATGTAAATACCACATCTCTTTAGTTCTTATACTCCTAAAATGAATCTAACTCCGGTGGCCCCTCATCACATAAACAGTATTGTTTAGGGTCTTCTTTCAAATATCTTCTGCCTCCACCTTACAGAGCAATAGTGGTGAGCACATTTGTTCTGGAAGCCCTCCTGTACTGGCCCACACCTTCCCTTTCAAGACTACTGTCGTCTGGTTCCAAACAGTCATTCCGGAGCTTTGCTGTATTTTCTGATGGTCAATCATTGTACCTTAAAACCAGCTTCTCTAGAACACTGTCATTACCTTCTACATTTGTCATGCCAAGTATGTATGAACTTGATCTCTCTCTCTTCCTTCTTTTACTTTTATTCTGTGGTTGAAGGTCATAGTTTTGCATGTGCTAGACAAATGCTCTACACTGGGATAAAAACCCCATATTTCTTTTCATTCTCCTAAATAATAGGCAAGGAAAGACTTTTCTGTTTAGAAGAACTATATTGAAGGGCTGGAGATAATGAAAGTACAATAGAGAAGATCTTAGAACAAACACACGTCTTGATTCTGTAAGGGATGAACTTTATGTAATCTTGAGGGCTTCTGTGAGAAACTCTCCCCAAATATCTAGTTTTTTTTTTCAAATTTTAAAAACATGAGTACCTTCAAGACATTCTCATAAGTGAAATAAATAGGTCACAGGTTTACAAATATCATGTATTTTCTCTGGTATGAGAAACTGAAGATGTAGATAAACTCTAGAATATATGGTAGATATTGCAAAATAGAAAATATTCAAAGGGGATGGGGTGCAGGAGTAAGTAACAAGGGGAAGAAAAAATGTGATGGTAATAAAAAAGGGAAACAAAGCTTATGCATATGAGGGAGCTGTAGGGTGGGTGGGGGAATGGGAAAAATGAGAATTAAATTGTGTCATATATTGGTACAAATTTTCAATATTGTGTGTGATCACAACGTGCAATGTACTAGTAAAGATTCAAATAAAAAATATGGCAAATGGGAATTGCAATGCAACCCATAACCTCATCTACTCAGGAGACTGAGGCAGGAGGTCACAAATTCAAAATCAGCCAAGGCAACTGAGTGAGATGCCCATCTCCAAATAAAAATATAGAAGGCCTGGGATGTAGCTTACAGCTCTCTGGGTCCAAACCCCTGTACTGATAGAAAAAAAGGAGAGTCCATGTATACACACTGCTGAGCCTCCTCTCAAGACCTTTGAAGGGACCCTGTAAAGAGAAGAACCCTCGAGATTACACTTTAGTAGCTTCATGATGAATTGCCTTTGTCCTTAACTGTTCTTAAAAGTTTCTAGACTCAAACTCTGTAGGGCCAGACCAGCTCCTAACAGTGGGAAAATTCAAGAATTATCACCACAAGTTTCAGTTTCTTCCAAAATGCAGAAATGATAGAATGACATTTTGGTGAAAATGTCAGCCCTTACCTGTAACATGATATAGATCTGGCAGTCACAATAATTAGCAATATTTACAACAAAGCCTGATGCCTGGGTTCTGAAGTTCTTACTGACACTTTTGAGAAGTCACTGGTTAAACCAGTGCTTTTCACACGTAGGATCTGTGTACTCCACAGTATGTTTTTGGATGATGTAAACAATAGGATCAAACTTACTTGTTCTTCTTGACCAAGAGTTGAGAAATTCTGGTGTTTAAGGAAGTAAACAGACACTATTTGAAGAAAAAAATACCCAGTATTTTTCAACATAAAGAAAGAAAAAGTTATCCAAATCTAAGGTCTTGCTAACAGATTCACTTTGCATTTGTGAAGCCAAATTTTTAACCTTTCAATCTAACAGGATATCCAAAGAACTGTTTATAAAGTACTGCCTTAATCTGCTTGACAGCGATTCCCCTCAGAACAAAAGGAGGCCCTTCCTAATGATAAAGTCCATTTTCTCCTGAAATGAAACAGCTGCTGTCAATGTCCTGAAAGATAATTCTGTAACTTCCAAATCTAAGCTCCAGTTCCCACAGGGAAACTCAGCCACTGTGTAACAACACCTTATCTATTCACCTCATAGTGTGAAGATTAAATTAGACAGTGTTCTTGAACGTGCTCTGCAGTCTTCAAGAACTTTGGAGATACAGGCTGTGCTACTGTTGGAGAACTATAACCAAAGCCTTTGCAGGTAAAATCATCCCAGTATTGGAAATTCTTATTACTTGTGTTAGTGACTCTAAGAAGAGCAAATTAACATCCACAGATGCTCCCATATCAAATCTTCAGCCAAATCCTCTATTTATTTTATTCACCTAAAGCTGGTGGAATAACCCCAAGCCGAAGCAGAGAAATGCAGAGCACAGGTTTAATCTGAGAGCAGCTGTCTAAATTTAGTATTTTCAGAGGAACAATACATTAAATACATAGAGTAAGACTTTAAAAAAGACCATGTCAACATAGAAAGGTAATAATTAAGTACCCCTAGATAACACTTGACATAGTTTCTGCAAAAAATGTAGGATATAAATAACTCATTGACTGAAAAACCACTTTAGTGTGTAATGTTGGCATCAGTCCCAGTCCTTACTGTAACATTATAAAGAGGCAGGACTGTATTTACTGTCTGCCCACAGGGTGCAGAACAGGGTCCAGCAATTTAAAGACATGCTTCTTATAGTGCAATAGGTTTCTCTTTAATTTATTACCCAGTTGAAGTTCTCTTAAGCCTCACTCCTTTGTTACCTAACTTCACACTACATTTTTTAAAGTTAAGAGCTTAAATAGTTATATTTAGCTTCATTTCAAGCAATAAATCTATGGAATCTTGAGTTTGATGCGCCAGTTTTCAATTTTTTTTTTTCTTTTTGAGACAGGGTCTCGCGTTGTAGTTCAGGCTGGCCCTGAGCTCACTATGGTGCCCAGGCAAGCTGCCGCGAACTCAGCAATCCTCCTGTCTCTGCCTCCCGAGTGCTGGGATTACAGGCGTGAGCCACCACGTCCGGCATTGTGGTATGCGATGTTGATTGTTGGTGGGTGTGTCTCCACGCCCAGCATTATATGTGGTTACCGGGGATCGAACTCAGGTCCTTGCGCTTGCGAGGCAGGCCCCAGAACCACTGAGCTAACCCTCTGGCCCCCAGTTTTCAATTTTTATAATAATAAATTAAATTTTCTCAGATCAGAAAAAGAAGTTCTATTACATGGCATCCAAAAAACATCCCACAGGTACTATTAGTAATTTATATACCATAGTGCAGGCAAAAGTAAACCACTGAGTATATGTGGAGGTAGTAGCAGACTTTCACTAGGTTAGAACTGTAAAGTAGGCATTTAGTTCAGCTTCCACCAAGATTTATAAAACAAAGAAAGTATTAATAACTAAATGGGGAATTTCTAATACATTGCTCTCCACAACTGATAAAAAAGTAACAAAACTCAGTGGATTCTTAATTTTAATATTGCCACATTAGAAATACAGCTAGAAACTGCAGAATATACATAACTTCAAAGTGCACATAGAACATTTTCAAGAAATTCAATTATGTAATGAGCCAAAGTAATTCTTTTTTAATTTTTTGAGCCAAAGTAATTCTTAACTATAAAGGATAAAGGTCATATAGAAAATGTTTCTTATTGCAAAGTAACTAAGCAAGAAATCAATGCCAAAAATAGATAAGCATGTGTTCGAAACACTATTAAGAATGATGGACTATTTAGAACACAATGGAGCTGGAGGAGATGGCTTCTGCCTGTAATTTCAGCTACACAAATGGCTGAGATGCGAGGATAGTGAATTTGAAGACAGCTCAGATTTTGACTGAAAATAAAAATAAAAAGGCTAAGTACTTCAAGTGAAGTTTCTGTACAGAAAAGGGAACAACCAGCAGAGTAAAGAGACAATCTACAGGATATGAAAAACAATTATCAGCTACTTGCACAGAGGACTATTATCTAAAGTAAGGAACTAAAAAAATTTAGAACATCCAAAATAAAAAAATCCAATAAAAAATGAGCAATTGAAATGAATGGACATTTTTCTCAAGCAGTGCAAGTGAGCAATCAATACATAAAAACTATTTGACATCTCTGGTGATTAGAGAAATGCAAATTAAAACAGTGAGATTTCATCTTACTCCAGGAAGAATGGCCGTTGTTAAGAAATCAAGCAATGATAAATGCTGACAAGACTGCTGGAAAGAAGCCCTTCTAAACTGTTAGTGGGAATGTAAACTAGTAAAAACATTATGAAAATTGATATGGAAATTCCTTAAAATGTAAAACTAGAAATTCTCTTCAACCCAAGTATTCCCCTTCTAAATGTCTTCTTGAAAGAGTTAAAGACATCATACTACAGTGAAAATATAAACACCAAAGTTTATAGCACCAGAATTCATAATAACTAAATCTTGAAAGCGGCCTATATGTCTGTCAACAAAGGAGTGGATAAAGAAAATATCTTTTTATACACTATGGAATCCTACTCTTCCATGTAGGATAAACTTAAGTCCTTTGTGGAAAAATGGGTGCTCCATGAGACACTTATGTTAAGTGAAATAAATCAGACACATGAGCTTAAACATCACATACTTTCTCTTGGATTAGAAACCAAAAATATTAATAAGTTAAAGAAAAAAGAACAAAATAAAAGATAGATGGGAAGAAACAGGGAATTAGTTCTTTTGCAAAAGTGAAGGATACCAAGAAATGGAGGAAGGTGATGAGGAGAAGAGAATGAAAGAGAATTATGATGTGTTATGTACATGGACCAACTCTCCACAATGAATGTGGTTATTATGTACTGCAAACATATACTAATACAAATAAAAATTAAAATTTAAAAAGGGCTAGGGATGTAGTTCAATGGTAGAGCACACCTATGTTTGAACCATATGGTTCTTCAGAACCATAAAATAAAACACAAAACAAAAGAGAGCAAACCTAAACCAATGGTTAAAACAGGAGAGTCAGTTTGCTCCTTGCACACTGCTACTATTCAGCCGGTACCCACCTGCCCTGTTTGCTTGGCATCTACTTTTATTGTTCTATACATTCTCTCTGACTGCTGAGGAATGGGGTTGGATTGGTTGTTAGCATTCTGAATATTTCCTCTTCTTTACAAACTAACACAAAGAGAAGTTAATTTGGCCAGTTCAAACCGTTGATCAAAATCAGGCACTTGGCAAACCATATATTGGAAGAATCCTGTGTATATCTCCAGAAATAATGACTAACCTTTATTTAACTGTACTGAGTACCTTATTCAACCTTCAAAATATCTCTTTAAGACCAGCAGTGGTAGTATATGCTTTCAATCTCAGCACTTGGGAGGTTGAGGCAGGAAGATCATCATGAGTTTGAGGCCAACCTGGGCTACATAGTGAGGTCAAGGCCAGATGGAACCACGTAGTGAGACCCTGTCTCAACCTCCACTCCCTGCTAAATGTTAATAATTGTTTTTACTTTACAGATGGGGAAGCAGAAACTTAAAGAGGTTAAAAACATGGTCTAGTTACACATTTAGGAAATAACAGAGGTAGGTGTCAGGATGCTCTTTTGCCTCCCAAATAGTAATCAATACTTCTGGGATTGTTTGGAAAGACAAGAAAGAAAATGGACTGTGTCTGACATGGGTAAGTGTGACCGAGGCCACATTTAGAACGTGGAGATGATAAATGAGGAGTGATCATTCCCTTTCCACTTTGTTAACACTTCTTTTCATTTTTGATTATTAAAACTCAATTTTTGATTGTTTAAGATGTAGTTTTCAAAAGAATTGAGATGTCTTGCACGCGTGTCAAAAGAAAAATTAGTTTTCGAGGAGCATCTTGTAATTTTTCCAGAGCAAAAAATGACACAGAAACCGAAAGAGCTACAATTCAATCTCGTTTCAACAGCTGGTGCTTGTGAGTCTCCAGTGGGGAGAAGATGGGCAAAGAAGTAGCTCCGCCCAGCAAGCTGAGGGTTCAGTAAGACTCGTGTGGCTTTGAGAAAACAAAGCCCTCCTCTGTATTAGAAATGCTTTGTATTCTTTAACACCTAACTTGAGTGGTCCCAGAGGCTGAATAAACACTCATTTACCCTCAGAGCACCCCGTGAGTTCCCTGGTGTGGTCTAGGCAGGTGTGGGGTTGAGTGGTGATAGCTCAAGATTAGCTCCTACCCACACTTAGGCATCCGAGCCCCTGCAGGGAAATCACCTAAAGCTGTGGGCCTGAGATCACCATTAACTAAAAGCATCATTATCTTCATAAGAATAATTTCCAACCTCAAAGGAATGGTATTAATTAGCCTAAATTTTTTAAGGGCTTGAGACTACCAGATGCCAAGTACTGAGTGAATATGAAGTTTTACCCAGATCATACAGCTCAAAATTCTAGGAGGCAGGAGGTGGGGTGACTCACAGCCAGTCGCAGAAGGAAGCTAAGGGCAGCAAGAACAGAATGGCCACTGTCCTAGTGCCCGGCTCCCTCCTTTAACCACACCAGACCTCATTCCCTGCCTCCAGTAATTAGAAATTACTTCAGCACATAAACAGGCACTTTACAATGTTTTCTTTTTACGACAGGCAGCACGCTTCTCCCTTCCACCGGGAGAGGGAATCAGTTTTGGCTTCCCAGTGTCTCCACCTCCTTTCCAGTCCAGTCTCCTGTGCACCCACAGAGAAAGCAGCAGTCGCACAAGAACATCTGCTTTGAACATGGCCCCCTTCCAGGCTCAAAAGGAGCCGGTAGAATGGCTGCCTGCGACATAAATCACAGTGGCCTTGGGATGGCCTTGCGTTCTCAGACACCAGCCACAGTGCTTTCCCTTCTCTCTTGCTCTTCCATCAACATATTTCAGAAGATTCTCTTCATAAAAAGCCTCATTATTGACACGGACACTCACTCAGAACACCCTTACCATATTCATATACCACTTCATCCAGCGGAGGGTGATAACAACTCTGTTTGTGTTTAATTAGCGTTTGGTTTAGGGGCAGTTTGTGTTGAGGGTGTAGCTGTTTTACTTGGTCTTGAAGTTGACAGAAATATATGTGTATTGATGTGGGTCCTCTGTGTGTGCTCTCTCTACACTCTGGTCTGGGTGTTCCACAGGCCCTCATTACACTATGGATGGAGACTCACTGGAACAACTATGTTTTGATTTTGTTCCATAAAGCTGGAATAATAATGCATGTTCTTTATCTCTAAACATCTGGTCCAGTGAGGGTGCTTCTGCTTATCATGAGGCAGAGCTTCCGGACATACCACCACTGTTGCTCTATTTCCTAGAAATAGGGGAGAGTCAGCTCAGGGAGACCACTCCCCAGGGAGCTGGCCACATGCCTGACCACAAGTGTCATCTGTTTATTTCTCTTATTTTTAAAATCATGTCCCTCATAGGATCCATGTCATGACTTATATTCATAAAAATATCTAAAATAGAAACATGATTATAAAGTAGTGGATTTAAAAAAAACAAACATTACAGAATGTACTCCTCTAAATGTGTGTTGTCCCTTTCAAAGTAATCACTTTTGAAACTTGTACACATATTCCCAAAATGGTAATATATTAGGCAACACATTTAAGAAATACTTCTTGGGAGTTTCTTGAGACATGGTATATAAAAATAAAATAGAATATTAATTATTTAATTTATAAGTAATACATATTCATATTGAAAGCTTTGTTTTTTGGTCTTTTTCTTGTTTTCTGAATTTATATTTGTAGTCTCAGAACTTGGGGTATGTATTATTATTAATGTATATAAAATATATTTTTTCCTAGTATTTTCTCTTGAGTTACATCCTATTGAACAAACTCAGTGGCAAGGACTCTTCACCCTCTGAGTGTAATTTAGAGCTCTGGAATTTAATTCCATTGCATTGAATTCAGCAAATATTTGAGTGTCTCTACATGTAAGGAGCTGACTATGTGGAATAAAAGATTAACAAGTTGTGTACAGATTTTTTTTTTTAAAACAGGTCATTAGCTAGTTCAGGAAACGATGCCAAGTAGGATTACAAAAAGTATTCTAAACAATTGCAACATCTTTGGAATAGGTGTGGCCTCCCAAGAGGACACATTGGAGGGAACAGTACAAATACTTGTATAATTTCTGGAATGTTAAAAAAATGAATGTAATGGACATTGTATGCCTACTTAAACTATTTGGGGCAACCAGAACAAGTCACCACAACTCTGAAACTAAAACTAGCCTGATGCCAAGGCAAAAAATAGTAAGGCGACTATATCCAGGTTTGTGTGGCATAGACCTGCTCCACACTGCTGCCTTGATGGAGAGCAGGACGGAGACTGGCTGAAGCAAAAATCAGTGATCACCCTAATGACAGCGATGGTGATGGTGGCACCTTCTCTCACACATCTTGGTCTCCAAGGAGACTTGGTCATCTGAAGTAGGTCTATTATTCCACCCTGAGCACTTTACTGGTCTCTTCAAGAAAACCTTAGCAGACACTTGAGTCATAAACTTCAAGAATATATAATTCTTAATCAAATTTCAACAAAATCTTCTTAATGACATCTAAGACGGGTGATCTTGTTGGGATATCGAGTTTAGACTTTAAAAATGTTCTTGTGTCATTCTTGGAGATATTGGCTCTAGCAGATCAAGTTCTAGGTCCTGGATGCAACTTGAAAAACATAAACATGAGATGAAGGCAAAGATGGGAGCCATTGGAGCCACCTTAACCTGAGTAAATCTGGCTTAAGGTCCGACGGCAGCATTCACATTTAGTTCCATAATCACCCTATCCGTTCTTCCCTTATCTTGCCCTTCTGTTATAAATTACTTATCTATCTAATCTTAATAAGCTTTCTCTTGCTAAAATTTGTTAAGTATAAAGAACCTATCAAGATGGAAAGGCTTTTATACCACTTTCACTGAAATACCAAGTCTGACTTTGTAGCTGTCTGTTTTCAAACACGTGAAAACCTGTCCAAAATATACACTAGGCAAGTAGGAATTATAAGACCTTAGAAAAAGAAGAGAAATTAGAGATGATCTTACTCAAATTCTTGATTTTACAAGTGAATAAGTACAAGCTATAAAGCAGAAGGAGAATATTACAAACAATAGCACCAAGATTCTAAGTTTCCTCTCAGTTTATTAAAGTCAAGTTTTGATTATGAGTATTATTGTGGCAAAAATCACCCATATACCTGGGCTCATACTTATTTTCTGGGCTGTACAGGGTTTTAAAGTTTGGAAATAATGTCAGAGATCATCTAAGTTCACCATTTCATTTATAAATGAAAGCAGTAATACCTAGAGAGGTAAAATATTCAAAAGCACATAGATAGTGAATGACAGAGTTTGAACTGCAGTCCCATTTTTTAACTTTCTCAGGCCTCAGTTTCTGTTCAGCCAAGGGCTAGATTAGCTCAGCGGAACAGGGAGCCTAGTGAGTTTGTCCCAAGTGTAAGATAGTGTGAAGCAAGGACTTAAAAATGTGTCGCTTCTGCCGGGCGTGGTGGCTCACGCGTGTCATCCCAGCACTCGGGAGGCAGAGGCAGGAGGATTGCTGAGTTCGAGACTTGCCTGGGCTACATAGTGAGCTCAGAGTCAGCCTGAACTACAAAGCGAGACCCTGCCTCAAAAAAAAAAAAAAAAGGCAAAAATGTGTTGCTTCAACGACATGAATGTATCACCAGAGTCTGCAGCAGTAGGGATTAGCATGGCCAATTTTACTCATTAGTTTTCAGTCCTGGATTAGAGGTTCCTCTTGGAATATGCGTTTCAGCACCAGCATTGGCCTGTGTGCCTTATGCCACAGTTATATTTGGGCAAGCTAAATTATAAGGTGAAATAACTTTCCTCAAGGTTACTTATTAAGTTATCAGCTCAAACAAATCTGAACTCAAGGTGTTCCTGGGAAAATCCAGCCCAAGAAAAATGATAAAGTAGAAGATGCTTCATTTCTGATCTATGTCTTCCTGTTATTCTGTCATTTCAGCAGGCATTGTTTGAAGCCAAAGAGTTTCTGTTGGAGCATACAAAGGGCCTTGTGGTGGTTAATTTGAGATTTGCAGGAAAAAGCAACAGACTCTGGGCTGATATTGGGAGTGCATATGGCAAGGAGGTGGATTTGGACACAAGATAGCCATGCTTGCATTCACTAATTTATAAAACATGTACTTCCTGAGCGTCCACTAAGTGCCAGGACAATGCTAGGTTCTTGACTGTCAGTAACGAATGAAATAAAACCTTTAAACCTGTGGAACTTTGGTATTAGTCTAGGCCACAGATAGTAAAGGAATAATCCCAAATTCATTTATGCTTCAAAATGATGAGGAAGAGCAGTGATGGTGATGATGGTCTCTTTTTCAACTGAGTGAGTGGTCAGGGAAGGCTCCTTGCAGGTGTTACTGGGAAGATACCTGAGCAAAGTGAGAGCAGGATATTCACAGGCCTCTTGCTGGTATTTAATACCTCCAGAGTGGTCCATCTCCACTGTATATCGGAACACTTCTAGCCCATTTTCTAGTTGTTAGTTTACCTTTGGAAAGCCTTGCTGTCAGATCTCTAGGATGAGCAACAGCTAAACAGATCACCTCTTCTTCCACTTACTAGCAAGAGGCCCAGGGTATATTTCAAGCCACTCAGGTAATGGTAGGTGATTCTCGGAACTTTCCTTTTTCTAGGAATCCTAGTTATTCATGTCGGAAGAATCACATAAATGGAGCAAGTAAAGGACAAATTACAAACTGGCACTGAAAGCCAGCAGAACAAATGAATAGTGTGTTATCTACCACAAAATTAGCTGGGACTAGTAAATCTGAGGCAGACTAAATTTCCCAGCATTTACATTGCTCCCTCTGGTGTTCAGGAAAGAGGAAAGGAATTGTCAGTCAAGATCCAGCCAGAAAACAGAAAAAAATAATCCAAAAATTCATCTGGAACAAGAGACCTAGAATAGCAAAAGAAATTCTAGACTCCAAAGACATGGCAGGGGGTATCACAGTCCCCAGTGGAAAGCCACTATGATAAAAACAGCACGGTACTGGCAAGGAAGCAGACCCAAGGATCAGTGGAGCAGACTAGAAGACACAGAAACAACTCCAAACCTACTAAGGTACCTCATCTTTGACAAAGGAACCTAATACCCTCTGTGGAAGAAAGACAGCCTCTATAACAAAAGGTGCTGCAAAAACCGGGTTTTAGCCTGCCAAAGACTAAAGCTAGATACATATCTTTCACCATGCACCAAACTAAAATCAAAGTGGATTGAAGACCTAAATCTTAAAATAGAAACATTAAGCCCTCTGGAAGATAGGATAGGTAGAACTCTTGGAGACATTGGCATGGGGAAAGACTTTATGAGCAAAACCTCAACAGCACAGGAACTAGCAGAAAAAAATCAATATCTTGGATCTCATCTTACTGTAAAGCCCCTGCACAGCAAAAGAAACCATCAGCAGAGTGAAAGGACAACATACAAGTTGGAAAAAAAAAAACTTTACCAGCTGTTCCTCAAAGGACTACTATATAGAATATATAAAGAACTTAAAAAAAATTCAGCTCCTCCCAATTGAAAGATCCAATAAAAAAATGGGCATCTGAAATGAATGCACATTTTTCAGATAAAGAAGTAAAAGCAGGTAAGAATCATATGAAGAAATGTTTAACATCACTGGCCATTTGAGAAATGCCGATGAGAACAATACTGAGATTTCATCTTACTCCAGAAAGAATGGTTACCATCAAGAAATCAACCAATAACAAAGGCTGGTGGGGCTGTGGGGAGAAAGGAACCCTTATTCACTGTTGGTGGGAATGTAGACTGGTGCAACCACTGTGGAGATCAGTGTTGAAATTCTTCAAAAGACTAGGATCAGAGGTCCTATTTGACCCTGTTATTTCCCCCCAAGCATATACATGAAAGAAGTAAAAGATTTATATCACAGTGACATATGTGTACCTATGTTTATGGCAGCTCAGGTTGTGATAGTAAATCTTGGAAACAGCCAAGTAAGGCAGCCTGAAGGGGGTGGTGCTCTCTGCAATACAGAGAGAAATCAGAGCATCAGGGTGCAGATAGATTTAGAACTGTCGGAGGAGATGTAAAAACGTCCTTCCGTAATTACCATGAGTCAGTTCTTGTGATAGGTCCTCTCATTCAGTCATCACAAATATCTTAGAGCTAATATCTTAAAAACTAACTCTGGATCATAAGGGTTTTGGAATTTATTCATGGTAAGGAACCCAGTCTGGTGAGGTCAGGATTCAGATCCATCTGCTTAGTTAGAAACTTTCTCTTTTCACTGTGCTCTAAGCCCCTCTGCAGGATGAGACAGGGACGAATTCCCCTTTTTAACTATGGACTTTCCCTTTCTGCTTCTCCTGCAGTACCTGGTAGCTTGTGGATAATGCAGGCAGAGTCTTCTTGATCCGCAGAGCAAAAATATAATCTTTAATTTTGATTGAATCTCATTTCAGATATAATTGTTCAAGTTAGAAAAATGACAATGTTGAAACCGTATTTTTTAAATTGAATTCTTTATTGGTACAATTTATATACATGAAACCGTATTTCTTAAGTACATTTAAATTCTTTGTTTTTCTGCTCTGCAAAGGTGAACGTAGATACTACCACTACATTTTCAGCTGGATTTCAGACTGATTTTCAGGGGTGGAGATATTTGGTCCAGGCAATGAGGTAAGAAACTAAAAGAGCCAGGGCGGGGCTTTTCTCCCCAGATCTCAGGTGGAGCTTCTAGGTTGACAGCAAAATTCTCTTTGCATTTATAAATGGACTGTGTTTGCTCTGGAAGCACTGGAGGATAAATATGGGATCCCACAGAAACCACAATGTTATTTTTGCAGTGTCTTTTCTCATTATAACTCCAGTTCAAGTCTCTTCTTTTTCTTTCTCAACCTCCATTTCTCTCGCCGTGGGGTGGGGGAGGAGTTGTTTCTCATACATGAAATGAATACACGAGCATGTTTGTGCACATGCAGACACACATGGAGCCTGAAGTTGCTTCTGAAAGTTCTGAATATTCAAGGACTATTCACAGCAATGTTTTTCTTAACATTTTTTCCCCACATGATGAGACTATCCTGAAATGTGGTTCAAATGTGGTCAAATTCTATCTTGGAAAAATATTCAACTCTAAAGAATGTACAAATTAAATAATGACTATGTGATGTTGGGTGTATGTACTCTTGTTTCAAATGACCCTTGATAGGAAGTGTCATGTCAGTAAGAGGCATACTAATTTTACCTTGAGAGATGTCAGGATGAAATTGAGATCTCAGTAATGCTCATTCTTGGACTGAGTTTAAATTTCACCTTAATAAATAGTGTTTTTGGTACCATTCTGTGCTAGGCAGAATAATGGATCGCTAAAGATGTCTGTGTTCTAACCCCCAAACCTGTGAATGTGTTATGACGTACTGCAGTGGGAAATTAAGGTTGTAGATGCAATGAAGATTAGTAACGAACATGACCTTAAATAAAATGGTTTTTCAGGAGAACTCACTGCAAAGAAGCTTCACGTGTCAGTGCCAGAGTGATGTAGGGTAAAAAATAGACTTGACTGGCCATTGGTGACTTTCAAGATGGAAGGAGGCATCATGCTATGGATGTGGGCAGTCTCTAGAACAGGGAAAAGTCAGGGAAAATTCTCCTCTAGCATCTCCAGCAGGGACACTTTTTTTCCTTTAGCTTACTGAAACCCATGTTGAAATTCTCATCTGTGGAATGGTAATTCATGGACATTTTTTTCCCTAATCCATAGCAAAATAATTTACCTTCTAACAGAGGTAATGCCTGCAGTACACTTGCAGCTCAAAAACAAGGTCAACGTACTGTTTTAGCTCAACAGGTGATATTAGCTGTGATACCAAAAAAGTCTAAAAATATCATGACTTCATATAGTTAAAATTTATTATTTGCCTTAGGGAATTCAAACAGATGTTTCTGATCTGGTTACTTTTAGTATGGTCATTTTCAGTTCAGCCTTCTTCTGTCTCATAGCTCCAGCGTCCTTTAAGGCCTTATTAAATAATTATTTATTTTTTTGTATTTACTGACAGAGGAGAGGCAGTGTGGGGGACTGTGCAGAGTCATAAACTTGGTCTGGAAATGGCACATCACTTCCTCCTGCACTCTGTGAATGGACCTGCAGAAGTGCAAAAGAGATGATGACATGTAGTGTAGCTGTGCGTCTTGAAGGGAGATGGTATTTGGCATCTGACATGCAGCAGTCTCAGTCACAAGTGAAAAGACCATTTGATTACACACGAAAATACAGAGTCAAGGAAACAATGATTAACAAATTGGACTTTGAAGCAGAGAGAAATAATGGTGGGAAGCATCATAGAAGCAGTTGCTAGGTCTACTGGAAATGACTTGCTACATATTGAATGATTTCTGAAAAGTCAATGTCTTGGCTTTAATCACTTTATAATCAGAGATAAAAATCCTCCCTGTCTCAAATATTTTCTTCTTGTTTCAGCTCTTGCCATTTTTCATGCTTTTAGTAAAAATTGGAAAAACAGCCGGGCGTGGTGGCTCACGCCTGTAATCCCAGCACTCGGGAGGCAGAGGCAGGAGGATTGCTGAGTTCGAGGCTTGCCTGGGCTGCATAATGAGCTCAGGGCCAGCCTGAACTACAAAGTGAGACCCTGTCTCAAAAAAAAAATTGGAAAAACAGTACAAAACAGGTTTGTTGTTATGTGTATGTTACAGACTGTGTGTTTTACTATTTCTTACTATTTTTCCAAATAGTTTAGTTGCAGGGGCATAGTTTCTTTTTTTGTTAGGTTGCCTTATCTACTATTTTTATAATTTAATTATTGGCAAACACCAGCAATTTAATATAGATAAATTTATTACATTAAAGTAACATTTGGGTCCTTTTCCATAACTCAGAATGCATATTTAGTTTATTTCCTTTGCAATTTGTAGTTTATATTTGGTTGCTTGGTTAATGTCTCTATTTATAGAAGATTGCAAGCTTCCTGAGGGTGGATATTTTATTTCATTTGTCATGTATATACAATGCTTAATACGGAGTCCTGAATTACAGGCTCAATAACTATTTGCTAAATATAAAACTAGAATTCTTCCAAGATGTAAGATTGATGAGATACTATCATATACTTTCTATAGAATATTAGAAATAATTGTGATATATATATATATATTTTTTCCAGATATATCTCAGAAGTTTTAGTTTTTATAAAATCTAGAATTCTGTCCACTAACTTTTAGATGCCAATTTTTGGTATGCCATTTGGATACCATCAAAAAGCAATGCCGACATTACTCTCAAGACTTTCTGTTGAATTATTTCAAAAAGCTAAAGACTGAGACCTTGAAGCCTGTAATAATTCAGTATCACTAAGTTGCATATTTGAGAAAGCTCACAGAGACTACTTAGCCATTCTATATAAATTCTCCTAGAAAGGTGTAGATTTGTTCAATTTCTAATGTCTTCCTAGAAAAAGATTCTATATCCAGTGTGTATCATGTATCATCATTCACTATCAGGATTTCCTTCCAGTTGAAAGAAATCCTTTTGCTTAAATCTGTTTCATCATCTTTGGGCTAATTCTCAGAAAACCATCTTTCAATCATTACTAGCTCTGTCTCATGCTCATGTGATTTTTTAAAATAAATCCTTAAAAATATCCCATCTCCAGGCAAAACTGATAACAAAATAGCAATCTTATGTTTCTGGGCCTGGTAAATTGCTGCTCTGATTCAAAGAATTGCAATGTACTTTATTACTGGGTGGATAAATTCTGGGAAAACACCTTCATATTCAAAGTAAAGATGACAGAGAGAGCACCTTTGGGCCTCAGGGGAGACCCTGTGTGTAGCGTAGCCTGAAAACATGATTATTCCTGGAGGCATCAACAGGACAAAAACAGAGAAGTCCAGAATAATAGGACTTGGAGATATTTCTATCCATGTGGCTCAAATCAATAATGAAAAACAGTAAGCCACTGAGCATTGTTTCTATGCATATTAACCACTCATATCTTTGTGAATTTTATTTTGCTTTCATTTTTACTTTTGAACTTATGGTGTTATTTAGCATTCAGATGTCAAGGAAAAAACTAGCCAAAGAAAAGAAGGAGGAGAAACTTCCAAACCTTGGTTTTATTGCAGATTTGGTGGGACTTGTGGTTACATTTGCGAGAAAAAACTACCTGTCAAATGAATTCAGAAATAGTATTGATAATCTTTCCTACTAACAGAATATCATGTAAATAGAATGTTGGGTACAAGGATAAAGTCAGAAACATACAGATGGTATGATAAAAATATGGTTAGTATTTATATTTTAAAATTTTATTAGAGTAATAATAATATCATAATAATACCATTTTCCTCTCTCAGAATACTACCCTTTGTTTGAACACATTTATCTATTTTTTTTAGTGCTTTTTGAAGCAGCTCTGGAAACTTTTTTTGTGAGTATCTTTATTTGCATTGTCATGGCTGCCTTGATGGGTTGAATCCATCCAAAACACTTACCTTTCCTAGGTACTTGGACTTTGGGGAAGAGCCATAAGTCACATGATGCTTGATCCATTGAATAAAGTGCGTGAAGATGCTTTAGTGCTTTTAGTGGTCTCTCTTTCCATTCGATGGCACTGGGAAGCTGCGTCTGCCATATAAAGACACAGAAGAGGACTTCCGGAACTGCTTTAGAAAGTGTCAAGAATAATGGGACAAGTGTGGACAATGCGACAAGTATGTAGAGGAGGATTAATGACAATGTGGCTTTTGTTAGAAATTGAACATTTACTGTATATTTTGGCCGCCCCTTCTAAACCCCCGGGAGGTGCAGCAGCAGTAGGGTGGTGTGTGGAGCAGTCTAGTAATGTGAAGGAGCCAGAGTAATGCTGAATTTATTCAGGAGGACACAGGCTTTCTGTATGTATCTTTCTGAAAACACTTATTTTTGTCTTCTGTGATACTACTTTCTAGGTGGAAGACTTGTATCTACTCTGTTTTATTATTCAACTTCACATCTTCTAGCTGAAAGCCTTTTCTAAGGCTTCCTCTTCACCATACTCTAGACGAACCATACTCTAGTCTCTAGCTATCGTCTCAACTCTGGATTTCATAGTAGCTATTGTCATTAGAAATCTGCATAGATATGCATAGTAATTTGTAGGAAAGAATTCACAGGTACGAGCCACTTGACTAGAGAACAAAGAAAATATACTTGTGACATTCTGTGAATCTTTTGTAACATCTAGATATAAGTATAGTATTTTGTTTGTGGGGAATCCTTAATGCAGATTATCAACTGCTAATTAATATGATTTGCATGAATTAGTATAGGTACAACTTTATATGATAGATCATAGGAGATAATTATTAATATTTTTAGACATGCTATTTAGGGTCACTAGTGTTGGGTTCATGAGAGCATAGAAATTAGAATTCTTTTTTTTTTTTTTTTTTTTTTTTTGCTTTTTGGAGACAGGGTCTTGCTTTGTAGTTCAGGCTGGCCCTGAGCTCACTATGGTGCCCAGGCAAGCCGCCGCGAACTCAGCAATCCTCCTGTCTCTGCCTCCCGAGTGCTGGGATTACAGGTGTGAGCCACCACGTCCGGCATTATGGTATGCGGTGTTGATTGTTGGTGGGTGTGTCTCCATGCCCAGCACTCTATGTGGTTACCGGGGATCGAACTCAGGACCTTGCGCTTGCGAGGCAGGCGCCAGAACCACTGAGCTAACCCTCCGGCCCAGAAAT
>PVIC010035595.1:0-18971 GCA_004025085.1 Thryonomys swinderianus
TTATCGTTGGTTGACTTTGTGATCGCAGCCATTCTTTGTGGAGTGAGGTGGAATCTCAATGTTGTTTTCATTTGCATCTCTCAAATGACCAGAGATGTTGAGCATTTCTTCATATGTTTCTTGGCTGCATTGATTTCTGCCTCTGAGAAGTGTCTGTTCATTTCAGTTGCCCATTTTTGAATTGGGTCTTTAAACTTGGGGAGGCTGATCTGTTTGAGTTCTTTATATATTGCCGATAATAGCCCTTTGTCTGATACACAGCTAGTAAAGATTTTTTCCCATGTTGTTGGTTGTCTTCTAGCAGTGCCCCGCTTGAGCTCTTCTTATAATACACTCATCTATTCACAAAATAGATTCCTCATGCTTTCAATTCCACCTTTTAGGCTTAACTTCCCTACATTATCACATTGGGGATTAAGTTTCTAACACATGAAACTGGAGGGGCACATCAGACACTAGAAGCAAATGAAGCAGAAATTGTGTGGGTGGGCCTTAGGCACCACTAGATCTCCAGACAATTCCAGTGGGAGCCAAAGTTGAAAATTCATCAGCAATCTTGGCAACTTCTGCCATAGGAGTCTCTATTCCAAAGTGTGCTTCTGGCTAATAAGATCACTGTCATCACGAAAATCACTCTCCCTCTCATCCCTCAAGACTGAGGTCTAATCATATCTCACTGTTATTTCTTTTACACTATTCACATTTGATTGATTGATTGATTGATTGTGGCACTAGGGATTAAACTCCAGCTTTTATGCTTCCAAGGTAGGCATGATACCACTTGAAGTGAATCCCCGGCTCCATATTTAAATTTTTAAAGTATTTACAAAGGTTTAACTTGAGTTGATGTTTGATTTTGATGTCTATTTTTAAATGATTTGCAAGTTTATTGGCTTATTCAGTATCTCTGTCAGAAGACAATATAGTATGAAAAAGATCAAGATATTTTAGTGAGTTTTAAGAGTTTAGACTCGAGCAATTCAACAGAAATGTCTGAGATGACAGAAATGTACATTATGTACATGGCTTCTATCAATAAGGTACCACCATGAGATTCTTGAATACTACCTACAAGTGGCTAGTGCATCTCACACACTGAACCTTAAATTGTTTAACTATATGTTTAAATAAACACATGGTTTAAATAACCAGTTAGTGGTAACATACTAGATGATACAATCTTAAATAGTAAACTGACTTTAGCCTAAAACCGGCCTATGAGAATACAAGTACAAATTTCTGAGTATGTCCAAAGTGTCTCTGTACCACATTCTCTGTTAAGGAATCTGTTTTAGTTTGGTTCACATAGTCAAAAACTCTTTCACATGGCAAAAACTCTTCGGTATAGTCAGAGACAAGTACTATAGGCTTATAGGCCATGCATTCTATTTCAACTTCTCAACTCTCTTATAGTAAAAGCATTCTTAGGCAATCTATATAAGTGTTAATGGTTGTGTGCTAATGAGAATGTATTTACAAAGTAGGCAGCAGACAGGATTTGGCCTGTAAGCTTATTTTAGGACCATGATACCCTGATGGTTTTGCAGAGGAGTAATTCACAGAGGAAAGTGATTACATGGCTACTACAAGGGTCTCACTCCTACCTAGCACAAAGTCTTGCTTCAACAGGCACCCACTTTGTCTTAGAAGTACCATTTTACTGGGACCAAATGGAAACTTCTGGATATTAATTATTCCTTTTACTCTTAAGAGGCAATTCCTTCCATATTCTTTGAGGTCCTCTTTTCAGAGACAAATTCTTATGCTGTAACTGGACATATGGTACAACTGTCAGCTGAGACTTGGTGATACAATGTTTCCTTCCATCTACTGGACAAAGTGAAGAGTTATTATGTAGCAATTAAAAATGTATGTGGATGTATATATACCATGGTTCAATATACCTATATAGTGCTGACCTTTCATATTTATTAATTCATCTAATGGTAATTTTTTAAGGATAATATGGGGTTCTACAATAATACAGAAGAAAACATATGATCATTCCAGGAAACGAGAGTCTGAGGAGAAAGAATACCTTTATATAAATCACAAGGTGAACCAGAAGATGTAGAAGCAAAGTATTCAAGAGTAGAGAGAAGCTAGAGATTATTTTTCATCAGAATTCAATACAGTCCAATTAACAGTCACCAGATGCAAACCCACTTTTTGCCTCAAATGTTACTAAACTATTAGAAGACAAAAGTAGAAAACAATTAAGCTTTTGCTGCTCCAGCATAAGGTACCATTGAATAGCAAAGGTATAAGTACACTATTTAAACAACTGCAAGGAATTGCAAGGGGTTAATCTGAAAAGTTTTTAAAAATTATTTATCACAAGAATCAAGAGATTTAAAAGTCAATAAGAGCACTATAATTGCAATTATCCTGAGAAAACTCTTATAGAAGGATCACTATAAAGAGCTGAAAAAATCTGTCTTCACATAAGGAGCAGTATTATACTTTATAATCATAGAAATCACATGATTTACAATAAAAGCTAAATCAAAGTGACATAACCGTCATTCAAGTATTAATAAGCCCAAAGATCTTCACAGTTTTGTATCATATTAACTTATGCTAACATGTATTCAGTTAATATGGAAAGCTTAGAGTTCTTATGGTACAGCAGTATAATGCATGAAATGAAGGCTTTTGTACTGAATAGATGAGACAGTCATGTCTTCAGTAAGCAACTGTTGGAAGCAAAGCTGAGAAATCTTAGATACGTATCTTTCACAAACATCACAGAGTTCAATGAAGCAGAAACAAAATACTAACAGAAATGGAATAGTAACAACAGTACAATCCATTGGACATTAGAATACTATGGTATATGCGCTGATTTTTAATAAGTGTCCCTCATTGTATTTTTATCTCTTCAACAAATTAGAAAATACTTGTTTCTCTTGTCCTCCTCTTGCACTTCTCTTCCTCGTCATCTACTCCTCCCCTTCTCCTTTCCTCCTTCCCTTCTTTCCCTCTTCTGCCTCCTCCTCCTCTTCCTATTATTTTTTTTTCTGACTCCTGTTTTGTTTTCAGGCATTGTTTGGCAACCTTACTTGTAATTTTTACCATTAATAAAATTTATAAAATTATCATTAGTCTAAAATACATATTTGAAACTTTCAGGACAAGGTAAAGCATATTATTTCAGACATGTAAATCAGATAGGAAACAAAAAAAATTTTTTAGCACCCTAATAAGTGAGCAGATAATGGCATGTTTTGCATAAATAAAATGGAGCACTCTCAATTACAGCGATACTACCTCCATTCTTACTGCACCGTGGATGTGGTGTCTATCTGTTGTGTAGACACTTGAGGCAACTGCACTTTTTTGAATTTGATTCTATTTTTAGTGGTGAAATTTTATAATTGTGTATATTTTACAGATTGTCTAAAACAAGTATTTCTTAAAGAAATAAATTGAATTTATTGGTATATTTTAGAAATACATCATCTCATCATCACATTCCTCATCAGCCATTTGTACATGTACGTGATATATCTTTTTTTCCCACACCCTATATACATAAGCTTTGTTTTTGTTTTGTTTTATTTGATCTTTGCCATCATATTTTTTTCCTGCCCTTACTGGCTTTCCCCTGCCCCCACCCAGCTATTGTATCCCCTTCAACATTTTCATCCTATTTCATAATACATATATATTTTGGACCTCATTTACACTTTCAGTTTCTCACACTACAGAAATGGCAGAGTATTTACACATCTGGTGTCCTATTTAATACACTCATGAGTATGACCTTGAGGTACATCCAAAATGTTTCTATTCTTTATAGCTGAGTAATACACCATTTTATAAAAACTACATCTTCTTTATCCACTCTCCAGCTAATGGGCATTTGGGCTATTCCCAATATTTAGCTCTTATAAAATGAGCTACCCAGATGTCACTGTGCTATGATGCTTTTAATTCTTCCATGAATATACCCAGCAAGGATATAGCAAGGTCACATGGGAACTCTAATTCTTGTTGAGGAATTTCCACACTGATCTTCACAGTGATAGCACCAGTCTACATTCCCAGCAGCACTGGAGAAGGGTTCCTTCCCCCTCACAGCCCTACCAGCATTTGTTATTGGTTGAATTCTTGATAGCAGCCATTTTTCTAGAGAAAGATACAATCTCAATGTTGTTTGTATCTGCATCTCTTTAATGTCCAGTGAGGTTGAACACCTTCTCATAGGTTTCTTTTCTGCCTTTAATTCTTCATCCAAAAAATGTGTGTTCATATCAGATGCTCATTTTTGGGCTGAGTCTTTAAATTTGAGGAGGCAGGTTTCTTTTAGTTATTTATATATTCTAGATAGTAGACGTTTGTCTGAGGTGTAGCTGGTAATTTCCTTCCCCATATTGTAGGTTGCCTCTTCACCCTGTTGTTGGTTTCTCTTGCTGTGCTGAAGCTTTTTAATACGATGGGATTCCAGTTGTTGATTCTTTCTACTACTAACTTCCATGCTACTGAAATTTTGTTCATAAAATTTTTCCCTATGCCAGTGTCTCCAAGAGTTCTATCTAACCTAGCTTCCAGCAGGTTTAGTGTAAAACACAGACTATTACAATTCTACAACATCCAGATGACAGGAATTAGGTATAAAAACAACAAGATTTATAACTGGGTGGGTGCAGGACAAAGCAAAGAAAGAAAGAAAAAAATGTGATGACGGGCTGGAGGGTTAGCTCAGTGGTTCCGGCGCCTGCCTCGCAAGCACAAGGTCCTGAGTTCGATCCCCAGTAACCACATACAGTTCTAGGCATGGAGACTCACGCCCACCAGCAATCAATACCACATACCACAGTGCCGGGCTTGGTGGCTCACGCCTGTAATCCCAGCACACAGGAGGCAGAGGCAGGAGGATTGCTGAGTTCGAGGCTTGCCTGAACTATATAGTGAGCTCAGAGCCAGCCTGAACTACAAAGAGGGACCCTATGTCAAAGATGAAAAAAAAAAAAAAACCTGTGATGGTAAAAAGGAAAAAGTGGAAACAAAGCTTTCGTACATACGGTGTGAGGGGCTGAAAGCCCAGAGGAATGGAGAAAAATAAAATCAAATGTGTCATACATATAGAGGTTCTCAAGGAATGTGATCATAATGTAGTCCTGAAATATACCAATAAACTCAATTTATTAAATTTTTTTTAAAAAGATTCATTTGGTCTATTTCAGTAGGAGGCTTTTGGGGTTTTCGTCTTAAATAGACATGTTTATCCCCCTACAAAAGCTGTGTGCTGCATAACAATATTTTGAGGGACCCAGAAACAACATTATACAAACTCACTAAACCATAGATTATGCTAACAGAAAGAGATTACTTTATTGTTCCATTTAAAGACCACTTTTCCAAAGCTAACAAATTGATGTATTTTGGCAGGAGAGATGTCAAACAGTATAAAGTTAGACTCACAAACCTGTTCAGAGACAGACACAAGTTCTCTAGTACCAAGTTCCTAATGCTGTAAATATCAAAATAAGTTCTCACATTATCATTATTGCCTACAATGTCACAGAGACACTATTACAAACCTTTAAATCTAATATTTTGCAAAATGTGAGTCCTCATGCCTTTAAAGTCACATATGCTACATCTGAAGAGTAACCTTGATAATGACAGGACAGAACAAATGTTGCTGCAAGCAGCACAGCAAATCTACTAAATCAAATAAGCACCTCCATTCTGAGAGATCGATGATGAATACCTAACCACTAAATACAGGCTAGTGATGTATAACTGAGCATGACGGTGTATACCTGTAACACTAGCACTCTGTAGGCTAAGGCTGAGGCCCATAAATTTGAGTCCAACCTGGATAACTGACTGTAAAACTGTCTCAAAGCAAACTAAAAATGGGGGTGTTCAAACCCTAGTACTGAAAAAACAAAAAGATATCACAAGTCTGTGATGCAGGAGGTGGATATCTTCCTAGAAGAAAGAAATTCTGGCATAAAAAGGTGAACTTTTACTATTATATATAAAAGAAAAGAATATAGTTTAGAATTATAAAAGTAATTTGTTAATACCAGCTATTTTGAATACAGATTGTAATTCCATACCATAAAACAAAAAACTAAACCTGAAGTCTATCTAAGATTAAGCTGTTCAATAATTTTTTTTTTTTTTTTTGGAGACAGGGTTTCTCTTTATAGTTCAGGCTGGGCCTGAGCTCACTATGTAGCTCAGGCAAGCCTTGAACTCAGCAATCCTCCTGCCTCTGCCTCCCCAGTGCTGGGATTACAGGCATGAGCCACCATGCCTGGCACTGTGGTATGTGGTACTGACTGCTGGTGGGTGTGAATCACCACACCCGGTACTGTTGTATGTGGTTACCAGGATTGAACACGGAACTTTGTGCTTGCCAGGCAGGTACAGAAACCACTGAGCTAAATCTCCAGCCCTGTTCAATAATTTTTTAAAGAGCTTTTGCTCTGCAAAAGAAACCACCCCCCACTACACACTCGGCAAAAAGTTTTGCCAAGTGTTCCTGAGACAAAGGACTAATATGTAGAATATATAAACAACTCAAAAAAAGAGATCTAACCCAAAAATGAACGTGTGAAATCAACAGCCACTTCTCAGATGAAGTAGAAATAAAAATAAATGTATGAAAAAATGTTCAACATCACTGGTCATTCAAGAGATGCCAGTGAAAGCAACAGAGATTCCATGTCACACCAGAAAGAGTGGCTATTATCAAGAAATCGATCAATAACAAATGCTGCGGGGTGCTGTTGGGGAAAAGAAGTTTTTCTCCACTGTTGATGGGAATGTAGACTGGTGCAACCCTTTAGAAATCAGTGTGGAGATTCCTCAAAAATTAATTTTCAAGTTGACAAAGAATCATGTATATTTATGTGGTTCAATGTGATGTTTCATCTATGTGTATATTTAGAAATATTCAGGTAATTACCTTATATATCACCACATCAAAAAATCTTTACAGTTAAGAATATTAAAAATATATTTATAGGGCTGGAGGGTTAGCTCAGTGGTTCCGGCGCCTGCCTTGCAAGCACAAGGACCTGAGTTCGATCCCCGGTTACCACAAATAATGCTGGGAGTGGAGACACGCCCACCAACAATCAACACCGCATACCACAATGCCGGACGTGGTGGCTCACGCCTGTCATCCCAGCACTCGGGAGGCAGAGACAGGAGGATTGCTGAGTTCGCGGTGGCTTGCCTGGGCACCATAGTGAGCTCAGGGCCAGCCTGAACTACAAAGCGAGACCCTGTCTCCAAAAAGCAAAAAAAATAAATAAATAAATAAATAAAAATAAAAATATATATTTATATTTATAGAATTTTGAAATACATATTAATACTGTAATATATTATATAATATATTCCTATAGTCTAAAGAAAATTTAATGTACTCTTTTCAGTGAACAATTCTTATTTCCTTTTTACCCTCTCTCCAGGCTAGTAACTATATTTTTATTCTGTTTCTATAGAATTCACTTTTTTAGATGCCCTACATAAGTAAGAGCATGCAGTATTTTGTTTTCTGTGCCTGGGTTTATTTCATTTAACAAACCATACAGTTTCATCCAGTAGAAAATTTTCTTCTGTTATGCAGATACCATATTTTCTTTTATTAATGACTTTCAACTGACACAGAACAGTACTACATATTTATGGAGTACAGTATGAAAATTTGATACAGGTGTTCAATATGTAATAATCCAATCAGGATATTTAGCATTTCCTTCTATTTACATATTTAACATTTATTATTTATTTTGTGTTGGAAATGCAAACTCATCAATTCTAGTTACTTATAAAAAGTATAAAAAATTCCTATGAACTATAATCTCCCAGTGCTGGAGAGTATGAGAATTTATTCCTCTTAAGTAACTGTATTTTGGTACCATATTTAATCTTCTTTTATCCCCAGGTTCATTTTCCTTCCAAACTGCTAGTGATCACAATTCTACACTTGACTATGAAATTTTAAAGCTCCCACACATGAATAAGAACATATAGTGTTTCTCTTTCTTTCCCTGGGTTATTTCACTCAACATAACATCCTCCATTTCCATTCATGTGTTCATTACCCATTTATTCACTGATTTACACTTAGGTTACTCCCATATTTTGGCTATTGTGAATAGTGCTGGAATAAACAGTGGAATGCAAAGGTATTTTCAGTATACTGATTTGGATTCCTCTGGCCATATATCCAGAAGTAGTACTGCCAGATCATCCAAGAATGCCATTTTTAGTTTAACCCTAACATAATGGGCAAGTCCCAGTATTAGTTTCAACATGCCAACAATACGGCTTGATTCAACACATACTGCTCTACCTAGTATGGCTATTTACACTATCACTGAATAAATAAACCCTCAGTAATTTTACAGAGTCATGGTCCAGGTAAGAAACAGCATTATCATATCATAGAAATTGCTGAGCTTGCAAACTTAAACTTCCAAAGGGACAGGAACATCAATAAACCTAACAACTCATCCTCATCAAATTTCACAGCTATTACGACACTGTCTTGATGACACATTTTCTCTAAAGATGTAATTGAATATATATATAATTTGAAGTATTGACAGGATACAGCTAATTATGTTAGTACAGTAACCATGGGTGCTCCTTAAAACATTTTTAACTTGTATTCACAGTTGAATGGCTATAATGTGCCTATATCCAAGAAAATAGCACAACTGCTGCTATTACAAAAAATGCACCCTGGTCAAATCAGGATTACTACCTCATACAACCTACCCTGATTCCCTCTTTTCACTTATTTTTCTCTTTTATCAAATGGATGGGAAGGTGTAGTTCAAGGGTACAATGCATGCCTAGTGTGCACAAAGCCCTAGATTCCATCTCCATCACTGTAAAACAAAGAAAAACAAAACAAGACAAAAAACCATAATAAATGAACTGCACAAGTATTAAATATCTGGAATTAAAAAGGACACATATCACTTATACACAGCTAAACAATAGCAAGATAATGTCATAGGTTAGATACACAGACATAAAAGTATTCATGTGAGTTCATACAACATGTAGTGTGTTAGTAAATGTTTTATAAATGTCCTACTCAATACTGAATGACTCCCGTGGATACATATTATTAAAGTTAGTTTATCTAAATACATACAGCTAGTAAGTATAAAAACCAAAATATTCTCTCATCCTTTTGCCTGTTCTCACATATAAAACATTATGGAAACTATAGTTTCCTATAGTTTTATTCATTACTAATTACTATGCTTTCTTTTTTATAATGTGAAAAATACTGAAGTTACTTTCTGGATGTACCATATGACTACAATGTTGTAGCAAATCTCTGTAACTTTTACCTTTCATACTAAAACTTTATACCCATTGGCCAATAGCTTCTCTATGCTCAGCAATTCAAAGCCATCATTTTTTTTATGTGCTTCGCTAATTTTTTTTTTGTTTGTTTGTTTGTTTTTTTGGCTTTTTGGAGACAGGGTCTTGCTTTGTAGTTCAGGCTGGCCCTGAGCTCACTATGGTGCCCAGGCAAGCCGCCGCGAACTCAGCAATCCTCCAGTCTCTGCCTCCCGAGTGCTGGGATTACATGCGTGAGCCACCACGCCCAGCATTATATGTGGTAACCGGGGATCGAACTCAGGTCCTTACGCTTGCGAGGCAGGCGCCGGAACCACTGAGCTAACCCTCCGGCCCTGTGCTTCGCTAATTTTAATAACTTACCTAAGTGTAACTGTGTGATACTTATTCTTTTGTGACTAGTTCATTTTGCTTAGGGCCATCATGTTATTGCATATTATACAACATCATGCATATTATACAATTTACTACATTTTTATGGCTGAATAATACTTTAGCATACTTGTATATTTTTCCTATCCATTCATCTTCCACTATTGGATATTATTTTTTATTTTCAGTTTTTCATTATTGGATATTGTGAATTCTCCAATGAACAAAGGTATTTTCAAGAACCTGACTTCATATTTTTCCCAGTACATGTAGTAAATTAGAATTACTAGAACATGTTATTTCTAAATTTTGTTTTCAGAAGTCTCCACACTGCTTTCCAGAGTACACACCTCTTTTTATATTCCCACCAAATGTGTATGGGCTTTCCAATTTACCCACATTATCACCAACACAGAGTCTCTCTAAATATTTTTAAAATAATGAAATGCTCAGGTTCTACTCCAAAACCAACCATATAATTGTGGATTCCACACCTTGGCTCAGATACTCCAACCTACAGTTGGCTCTCCATTGCTTCCGCTGTGTATGGGATAACAGAAAGGCCAGCCAAACAATATGCCTGATATTGGCAAAAAGAATGAATGAGGTATTCAACATGGATGGCTTGAAGAGTCACATGACAGAACTCCTCTCAGAGAGATTCAGAGACCATCAACAAGAAACACAGAGAGGAGGAACAAGTCTCACAAAAGGAAAAGAGATGGGTTAACCTAACACAATCTCATGACCATGTCTAAATTCTGCTTTGAAGATTTCACAAGGAAGTGAGAACTGCATGAGGACTGAGAAATCAGCAGCAGCTAGAACCTGCAAGGAAAACACTAGATAGTGCGCTGAGTGGCCTTCCACAACGAAGAGTCAGTGAGTGACCTCGGTCCAATGCCTATGCCACAGTCATGAAACAAGAGCTAATGGGTGACAACTGTAGGGAAGGGCTCAGAATTTCAACTTGGATCCCAGATCAGCACACTGGCTCCTACCGTGGATGAGGAAAAGATAGCCATGGAAAACAACTGCCAGTTGGACAGCAGGTTTGAAGGAGTCCTGCTGAAGAGCTAGAGCTGGAGAACACAGGCCAATCTGTGGAGTCAGAAGCCAGGGTCAGCCTGAGTTATACAGTACTGGAAGGTTGCCTTGGCACCCTCTTGCCATTGTACGTGATATCCACAGACACAGCACTATTTTCAGGCAGAGCCCCTTTAGCCATCCAGCGTGAGTAGAGTTATTTCTTGGCTTGAGTTCTGCTTCTTATTTCTAAACTGTGAAAAAAGCTATGTTTCAAAGCAGTAGAAAACTTTCTTTTTCTCTTTATTTTTGTTGTTTCCTTCTTTACACTTTTTTCTGTCCACTTTTATTCCATTATTTGCCCATTCTGACTGTCTGTATTTCTCTTCCTCTTGCTCTTTCTAATAGCTAAGAGAACTCTCTCCCTTGCTCTTTGTTTCTCCTTTTTAAAATCCATCTTATACCTGATTTCTGTTATTCTTCCTCTATTTTTCTCCCCCTCATCATCTGTTTCCATTTAGTTTTATCTAATATTTATAGTACCTATAGAATTCCTTCTCATCTCCTTTTCTCACTACTGATTTTACACCCATTTTATAAGCATGCATACCAACGTTTATAGCAGCACAATATGTAAAAACTAAATCCTAGAAGCAGAATGCATATCCACTGACAGACAACTGAATACAGAAAATGCAGTATCTTTATATAATGGAATACTATTTGGCTCTAAAGAAGAAAAGGTAGAGACATTTATAGGTAGATGGGAGCTGGAAAATAAAAATATTCGGTGAAATAAGCAGACATACAAGCTTAAACACCATATAGCATCCTTCAATTCAGTGAGGCAAAAAACCAAGAAAGAAAATCATGGGCCAGAGATTCAGCTCAGTGGTTCCAGCACCTGCCTTGCAAGCGCAAGGCCCTGAGTTTGATCCTGGTAAACACACACAATGCTGGGTGTGGTGACTCATGCCCACCAGCAATCAATACCACATAGCACAGTGCAGGGCGTAGTGACTCATGCCTGTAATCCCAGCACTCAAGAGGCAGAGGCAGGAGGATTGCTGAGTTCCAGGCTTACCTGGGCTACAGGGCCAGCCTGAACTACAAAGCGAGACCCTGTCTCAAAAAAACAAAAAAATCATAAAGGGTGGACAGAAAGGGACAAGCAGAGGATCTCCTGCAATAGGGAAGTGAACCTAGGAAATAAGGATGAGGAATGAGGGCAGAAGAATGGGAGACAAGAAGAATGATAAGCCTTTCACATGAACCTAACAATTCCCATTAGTGTAAACATTAAAAGTCATAATGCGAGCTAAGCAATATCAATAATACTGTATTTGATAAATGAGATTATTTGCTAAATTTTCTTGTAGGACTGTTATTAACATATGCAAACACAAGTGATCTGTGTTTTGATTTTGCAAACTGGAACTATTCTGAAGACAAAAAAGGTAGAAAAATAGGACACATTTTCTCATGATTGAGTTAATTTTTTAATTATTTAGAATCACCTACAATAATTTTCCTGGGAGGTAGTACAAAAAGCTTTGAAAGGATTCCAACTAATCTGGAAATAAAATTCTCCACAGTATTACTCTGCTGCAAGCTAGTAAGCATTAGCTTGTTTAAATGTTCTTCCTTTCTCTAATTGCTTTCTTTAGGATTGGTAATCTTCCAAACAATCATTGTTTACATTATGCCTTTCCCCATTAACCAGCAAAGCTTCTCTTTACACCCTTTCCTCATTCAGGGGTAGGATTAAAAGCACAATTAAAGCTTTCTATGCTCATTTGCATTTGCAGTAAAACACCAAAACTGGGAACTCCTGGAGGGTTTTAAGTACCAGGGGATCAAGTTTATCTCTTGTCCTAAAAGACCTAAACAGTAAGAAGGCAAGGCTTATCATGTGAACACCAAACACTCAGACACACTAACAAGGTCAATTTGAGTGCTTTTTCAGTTTGCATACAAAAAGTCATTTTTATAATTATCATACCTTCATTTGAGGAAATAGCATCAATCTAGCAAGCACTGTCCCTGAATATTTCATTTTGAAATAGAGTATCAAAAGCACAGAGGCATGGAATTTTGATCCAATCAGCAATCGAGTTCAAAATAAGATGCTCTCAATGTATAACCTACTCTAGACCTGTGATTCTAGTGAGCTGCACATCCCAGCAATGTGTGAGATCAGAAAGATGACAGTAGTGTCACACAGACTTTCATAGTTATTTGAAGTTAATTAATTTAATGTGACCTTTCCACATAAATATAAGGCACAATAGACTACTAATGATAATTGATTCTGGAAAGCCAGTGAAATGATTCAAAAAAACACAGCTGTGCTATGTAACAGTTCTTCTTTGCTCTGGATTATAAACTATTTTTAGTACTTAGTTAATAAAGCTGATTTTCTTAAGGGACCTCTGATGGAATGCACGAGTTGCTGTGTCAGATGCTGACAGAATTCGGATTTGCAACAGATGAACCTAAGAAAATTAACTCTACTACTGTTGCCTGATTCTTAGAGCTGAGGTATTTACAGGTAGAAAAGCCAGCTAGACACACGTAGGCAGACAGATAGGGCTGGCCCTTGAAAGACTTGCAACAAAAAAAGAGGATCCTTCTGAAAGTCAACACCATCAATGAGAAATTACACTACAGGCCTCATTCCCCTCCTAGGATGGAAGGTCAAAGTCTGGATCCAGCCCCTCCTTGGAATGCAGTAATTACAAAATCCCCAGATAATGGACCAGGACCTTGAACCACCTGAAGGAGTCTCCTGACAAGAATGACCCTCTAGGGCTCAATTCCTCAATTGTGGCCCTATTCCTTTCCCTAACTGCTTTCTTTAGGATTGGTAATCTTCCAAAGAATCATTGTCTGCATTATGCCTTTCCCCCATTAACCAGCAAAGCTTCTCTTTGCACCCTTTCCTCATTTAGGGGTAGGATTTTTGAACCCTCCCACCTCCTGATTTTGGTCTATAAAATTCCCCTAGAAGGAGCAATCCTTGAGTTACCCTCTTCCTGGGTTCCCCCTTCTGTCTCTCTTAAGGCAGAAGCTTTCTCTCTCCATAAAATTTTCCTACTCAAACCTCCGTCATTCCTAAAATTCATTCTTCGATTTTTTAGAGAACACAAACTCGCATTTCAGCTGGGGAGCTAGGCCTTGCTTTCCTGCATCAGAGGCATCAGTATAGCTGCTGGTAGAAATACTTATCAAAACTAATTTGGGCCTACTTCACAGTTTCCTTAAATAAATATACCTTTGAAATTACAGATGGCCTCAATACATCCTTACCTCTATTTTATGCATTAGGTACTCCAATCATTTTAGTTTGAACAGCCACAAAATGAAAATTTCAGCATATGAGGATACACACATGTATAAATGCTCCCAATAATACTCTACAAATTCTTTCACTTTAATATGCTTTTCCTTTTGATATGTTTTCAATTGATAATATCTCATAATAATGTCTTCAAATTGATGTCATACTAGGTAGTCAACTATAGTATGTGATGTAATCCTCTAAGGAACTTTTTAAAGAAGGTACTATCATTCCCATCTTTCAGATAAGAAAACTAAAGCACAAAGAGATCTTAAGTAACTTGTCTAAGGTGATGTATCTAGTAAGGTTCAGAGTTAAGATTTGAATGAAATTCATTATTGCTCATTTAGATATGATCAAGTGTCATGTGAATAAACTGGCATTTTAAAGAGCCACTATTATCAGTTTCTAGGATGTCCCAAAAGTTAGGAATCATAAGTATGTGTAAAAGTGATGTTTAATGAAATATATCAGACACATGATCTCAAACAGCTCATGGTTTTTCTCTTATATAAAAATGCTAAATATAAATGAAGACCAAAATAAAAGGCAGATAATACAAAGTAGGGAGATAGATGTTTCTCACCTAGGAAAGGAATCAAGGGCATCAAGAAATAGGAAGAGGAAGGGAAGGGGAAAAAAATGAAAAGAATTAAGATGTGGTATGTATCCATACCAATTCCCTATCAGTAATGTAAACACTATGTACAGCAAACATGTACTACTACAACATAAAAACTAAAAATAAAATTTTTTCTCCTTATTAAAATATATACAGTATTATTTCTTGTGGTTTTACACAAAAATGTACAATATTATGAAAATCTATTTTAATGAGGGGAAAGAATAAATATGATTTGAAAAGAAAAAGAAAGCACATGTATATAGTGGGGGGGGCTTGTGGGGTGAGTTGGGATATGAGTAAAAGTGAGAATTGAGTCGTGTCATATACTGGTACAAATTTCCCAATGTTGAATGGGATTGTGAACTATATGTAAATTGTACCAATAAAGAATTCAATCGAGGGCCGGAGGGTTAGCACAGTGGTTCCGGCGCCTGCCTCACAAGTGCAAGGTCCTGAGTTTGATCCCCGGTAACCACATACAATGCTGGGCGTGGAGACTCATGCCACCACCAATCAATACCGCACACCACAATGCCGGGCATGGTGGCTCACGCCTGTAATCCCAGCACTCAGGAGGCAGAGGCAGGAGGATTGCTGAGTTTGAGGCTTGCCTAGGCTACATAGTGAGCTCAGAGGCAGCCTGAACTACAAAGCGAGACCTTGTCTCAAAAAGGAAAAAAAAAAAAGAATTCAATCGAAAAAAATCTATTTTGATTTTATCACTTAATGATCATACTTGGATAAAGACGTTTTACTTTCCTAACCACTCTATAGAATTTTTAAATGCAATTTAAATGATGTAAGAGTGTTTACATTACTAAAAGCAGTACTGTAATGAAAAATATTTAAATGGTCTCATGTAACACATGATTCTCAGACTGATTCCAGGAAGTGGAATCTCTGGATCATGAATATACATTCACTTTCTAAGCAGAAGATGGAGCTATCACACACAGACCTTGATATATGAGGTATAATTAAAAGATATATGGTGAATATTTAAATTTTTAAAAATTTAATTACAGTAAAAGCAGATTGCCATTAATAGCGATCAAAACACTTTATTTTCTTTTTGAGACAGGGTCTCACTTTGTAGTTCAGGCAAACCTCCAACTCAGCAATCCTCCTGCCTCTGTCTCCCCAACACTAGGATTACAGGGGTAAACCACCACGCCAAACATTGTGGTATGTGGTGCTGATTGCTACAGGGTGTGAGTCACCACGCCCATTATTGCTGTATGTGGTTACCAAAGATCCAACCAGGAACCTTGCCTTTGCTAGGCAAGTGCAGGAATCACTGAGTTAAATCTCAAGCCCACTCCCCCTAATTTTGAACACTTAACTAACCTTTCGTTTTCACCACTTTCTGAACCAGTCCTGAAAGTCTTGTGTCTTTATTTCTGCTATTATGGTTACCCCAATGTCAAAGGTACATTCAAAATGTTTACCTTTTATAATCATTTTGACTTTGAAGAATTGTAAGAAACTCCACAGCACCAGATCTGGCAACTGAGGTGAATGAGGATGCATTCCAATGTTTTACAAGCCTGCCTTTCACTGAATGGCAATCAGCAGCAGCATTCGCCAAAATTTTATCATACTTCATAAAGACACAAAAGCAGACTTCCAGAACTGCTTCATCAAGTGGAAAGAAAAAGTATGTTAGGTGACAAGTAGTATTCTAGGGGTAGATTAACTGTAATGTTGTCTTTTTTTTTTTACTTTAAATGTTCACCGTATATTAATATCATACCATATACAGCATTTTCCCCCTAAGATCAGCAAGTTACTTACAATTATATGTTGGAGTAATTATTTTTCAAACTCATCTGATTGCTTCTCTCCATGTATGTGGGAATCCTCTATAATACCATTTTGTATACAGACTGTAGTGATAATGTATCAAAAGAACCCTGTACATTTATACAGCAGGAAGGTGACAGAACTTGCTGCCAAATACTCTTGTGATATTACGCTATGAGAAAAAAAAAGATGTGAGCCTTTATTTCACATCATTTCCCCACATCCTGAATTTGAAAAACACATCAGAATGCAGCGTTTTGTTTGCCATGAGTGACACAAGAAATCAAACAATAGGATAATTTACCTCTCAATGGGTCAAAAATCCATGAATTGGAAACTAAAATGTGCTTGTCACAATGAATATAGTCTTACTAACTCCAAAGTGCTTGTTTTCATAAATTCTTTCTTCCTAATTGAATGACAGTATATCTGCTCGGGAGAAAACATGCACAATCCAGTTACTGCCAGCTCTGGGATTAGAATGACAACTCTGAGCTACCTTTGCAGATGCTTTTTGTCTTTGTTCTTAGTATAGTTTAGTGTTAACAGTTATATTAACAAAACATCTAACAAGAATAGCAGAACTGTGGTGAAATGGTGCAGGATTTTGTGTAGCTTATCTGTTAGAAACTTTCTTCTTCAAAAGCAGAGGCTATTAAGATGAATTTATTACCTTAAGTATCTAGTTCTTACACACTATAAATACACTTTTCTCAGAGCTGCTATAATATACAATATTTCAATTAAAAATAAAAATAAATAGTTGCATGCCTTAGACATAATTAACCATAGGAAAAGCAGTTGTGTTAGTCACTGGGTGACACATTTGTAAAGGGCATCAAGTCCTCACTTCAGCATGGGACGATGCACAGTGAGGTAAGACTTCACTTGGCTTCAGAATGTCATCACATTAGCCTTACAGTGGACAAAAGGAAAATGAGGGACAGTCTTCTTTAATGGTTTCACCTTTTAAGGAAAAAAATGGGTAAGGAGGGAAGCAAACTCTTTCATAGAATCATGAAATGACAGGTAAGTTACCTCATCAAACAATTCTTGGCCATGATTTGGCTCTGCACGGGAACAATACAGCTAATAAATTCTCCTTTTAAATTACATCAAAATACTATGGATGTGCGAATAGCATGCAAGCTAAATCAAACTAAGTTCTTAAGACGGCATTCTGTCTTCCTACCCCAGCCTTTTTTAGTGGTTCCACAAATAACAAAAATGGCCATAGAAGGGTGATTTTGCTATTGAAAATGTGGTCTGGGTCAGCAGCATGAGTCTCAGGTAAAGCTGGTGTTAGGAAGACAAAACTTGGATCTCATCCCAGAACTCATGAATCAGAATGTGCATTTTACCAGACCTCTGATTTTCACATAACAAAGTATGAGTACTACTTTCTATTATATATTCTATCATCATTCATTTTATTTTTAATTTTTGTTAGACCAAGTACATGGCCAGTTGCAACGCTGTATTTTGTTTATCTAATTATGTGGACTTTCTCATGGTAAGCAGAGCTAACTGGAAACTTTCCCAGTTTCTTCTGTCCATTCTCCAATAATGTACAAGGATATTTAGATGAAGGTAAAAGGTGATTAGAAAATTAATGTTAACAGTGTTTGCATTTACAACAGTTAGAACACTGAACAATTTAACCTCAGTATGTAGGAAAACCCTCATTAAAAGATTACTTTAAGGGCCAGAGGGTTAGCTCAGTGGTTCCGGCACCTGCCTCGCAGGCGCAAGGTCCTGACTTAGATCCCGGTAACCACATACAATGCTGGGCTTGGAGACTCACTCCCACCAGCCATCAATACCACATACCACAGTGCAGGGTGTGGTGGCTCATGCCTGTCATCCCAGCACTCAGGAGGCAGAGACAAGAGGATTGCTGAGATCCAGGCTTGCCTGGGCTACATACACAGTGAGCTCAGGGCCAGCCTGAATTACAAAGCAAGACCCCCGTCTCAAAAGAAAAAAAAAGAATTACTTTAAAAAATTAATAGTTATTTGAAGGTGAAAGATTTGCGCATTGTTTCCTACCACATTAAAGACTCAAAAGAAAACACTAGACATCATTAATAGGTCAGTCTGTATGTAGTTAAGATTATTATCTGTTTTGTCTAGATTTATGATAATGGCTTGGTAGCTTGTCTTCTCAAGAGCTCTTTTTTAATATTATAAACATTTGCTCTGAAAGAATTTATGTATGAAAAGTCAAACTGCTTTTAAAATTAGAAACACATAGGGCCGGAGGGTTAGCTCAGTGGTTCCGGCGCCTGCCTCGCAAGCGTAAGGACCTGAGTTCGATCCCCGGTTCCCACATATAGTGCTGGGTGTGGTGGCTCACGCCTGTAATCCCAGCACTCGGGAGGCAGAGACAGGAGGATTGCTGAGTTCGCGGCGGCTTGCCTGGGCACCATAGTGAGCTCAGGGCCAGCCTGA
>PVIC010035596.1:0-18971 GCA_004025085.1 Thryonomys swinderianus
TGGGATTACAGGCGTGAGCCACCACGTCCGGCATTGTGGTATGCGGTGTTGATTGTCGGTGGGCGTGTCTCCACACCCAGCATTCTATGTGGTTACCGGGGATCGAACTCAGGACCTTACGCTTGCAAGGCAGGCGCCGGAAACACTGAGCTAACCCTCTGGCCCAAATTCTGTCATTTTAAAACATTTGGTGGGGATTCCACTGAAAGGCAGAGCTTTCCTTCATCATTTATTCATTCATTCATTCATTCATTCATTTATATTACTACGGGCTTGTGGTTTCCTTTCTTGGGAGGCATTACTGGGGATTGAACACAGGACCTTGTACATACTAAGTAGGCAGTGTACCACTGAGCACACTACATCTTTAGCTCATCACTTCTGATTTTATGCAGTAGGTTGTAAGTTGTTACTGACATTTTTTATTTGATTTCTGAGTACTGTTCTCAGTGGTGGGTATCCTCTCGATCTGGCTTCCCTGTCCTTTTCACATATTCCAGTTACTCTCTAAGCATGTTTTTACTGCCTAAAAGATATCCCATGCTTATCTTTGTAGTTCCTCAGCATTACTTCTATAATAAGACTATTTCTCTATGATACAATCCGTTTTAATGGAAAACAATTTGAAACCAAGATCTGGGCACTAATTGTGCTTAATATTATTATGGTATTTTCATTCCCAAACTCTCTCACAGAAGAGAGCTAGTGAACCAGTGTGAACACACATACACGACACACAAGACACATCTAGATATCTGTATCTACATATATGGAAAGCTACGGAAGTTTAATGTCTGCATTTCCAATTTCTACCTTACTGTAGTTTTTCTGCCTTTTAATAATCCCCTTATCTCAGTAATAATTTGGTCCCCATTAATCTCACTGTTATAAAACACTAGATCAATCCCTCTTACAAATCATCAGTCTCCTATTGCTATCCCCTTATTCCAGACCACCAACACTCTCAATGCTTATTACCTACAGACTTCTCAGGCGCCACACTGTAACCCCTCAGTGGACCACCACCACTGCCATTTATGACACCATCTCCAGCACAGAAATAAATGCCTTTGGTCCTGAACTATGGAAGTACAAGAGAAAGGCAGCAAGTAAGTCAGAGAGGAAAACGAAAATAGAACAGAAATACCAAGGATCATGAGATGATGAAGAAATTTATAAATTCCTTGATATACAACCCACCAAAATTAAATACTGAAGAAAAAGGAAAACCTGAGTGGACCAATAGATGTAAAGAGTCATTAAAAAAACCTCCCAGCAAAGAAAAGCCATGAACCTGGCAGTGTCACTGCTAAATTCTTTTTTTTTTTTTTTTTTTTTTTTGGTGGTACCGGGGATCGAGCTCAGGTCCTTGTGCTTCCAAGGTAGGTGTGGTACCACTTGAGCTAAATCCCCAGGCCAACTGCTAAATTCTTCTAGACGCTTACGAGTTTAATAACCATTTTTTCCTCAAACTCTTCCAAAGAAATTAAAGAAGAAATACATCCATATTCCTTTTACAAAGCCAGCATCACTCTAACACAAAAGCTAGCGAGGGATACTACAAAAGTAAAACTAAACAAAAACTATGGAGCAATATCTCTTCTCCACAAAATACTAATAACCAAATTCAACAGTATATTAAAAGGATTTCTCATTGTGACCAAGTAGGATTTTGCCCAAGGATGCAAGGGTGGTTGGTTCAACATCTGTGAAGATGATTCACCACATAAAAAGTGAAAGACCTGGGGCCGGAGATTTAGCTCAGTGGTTCCAGCGCCTGCCTTGCAAGCGCAAGATCCTGAGTTCGATCCCCGGTAACCACATACAATGCTGAGCGTGGTGACTCACGCCCACCAGCAATCAATACCACATACCACAGTGCCGGGCGTGGTGGCTCACGCCTATAATCCCAGCACTCGGGAGGCAGAGACAGGAGGATTGCTGAGTTCCAGGCTTGCCTGGACTACATAGTGAGCCGAGGGCCAGCCTACAAAGTGAGAGCCTGTCTCAAAAAATGAATGAATGAATAAATAAATAAAATAAAAAAGACCTAAACCACACAAATGTCTTGATGCAGAAAGAGCACTTCACAAAACTGATCATCCTTTCATGACCAAAGGCAAATAAGAAACTCAACAAATTAGGTATAGAAAGAATGTAACCCAACTTAAGGTATAACAAACCCACCGCTAATATCCATACTCAACATAAAAACGGCTTTTCACCTCATGTCAGGAATAAGAAAATGCCTACTCTCACTACTTCTCTTCAACATAGTATTGGAAGTCCTCGGTAAGAAAAAAAAGGGAACTAAATTTGAAAGAAGTTAGATTGTCCTTATTTATAGACAAATGATTTATATATAGAAAAACATAAAGAACCTACCCTGCAAAAAAACCTTGTTAGGATAAACGAACTAAGATTGCAAAATACAAAGTTAACACTCAGTAATCAGTACTTTATGTGAAATTATCTGAAAAACAATTTTTTAAAAATTCCATGTATAATAGCTATAAAAGTATGTAGAAATCAATTTAGCCAGGGAAAGATTTCTACGTTAAGAACTATATACCTGGGCCGGAGATTTAGCTCAGTGGTTCCAGCGCCTGCCTCGCAAGTGCAAGGTTCTGAGTTCGATCCCAGTAACCACAAACAATGCTGGGCATGGAGACTCACGCCCACCAGCAATCAGTACCATATACCACAGTGCTGGGCGTGGTGGCTCACGCCTGTAATCCCAGCACTCGGGAGGCAGAGACAGGAGGACTGCTGAGTTCGAGGCTTGCCTGGGCTACATAGTGAGCTCAGGACCAGCCTGAACTACAAAGTGAGACCCTGTCTAAAAACAAAAAACAAACAAAAAAATCAAACTATATACCTGCCTCGTAAGCACAAGGTCACAAGTTTGATCACCAGTACAAAAAAAAAAAATAAAAAACCTCTAGAAAACTGATGAAATAGTGAGTGATATCCTATACTCTTAAAGAATAAAATACTCTGGGCTGGAGATTTAGCTCAGTGGTTCTGCCGCCTGTCTAGCAAGCACAAGATCCCTGGTTCGATCCCAGCCTGGTAACCACATACAATGATATGATATTGGGCGTGGTGATTCATGTCCACCAACAATCAGTACTACACCCCACAATGCTGGACATGGTAGCTCGCCCCTGTAACCCCAGCACTCAGGAGGCAGAGGCAGGAGGATTGCTGAGTTTGAGGCTTGCCTGGGCTACATAGTGAACCAGCCTGAACTACAAAGCAAGACCCTGTCTCAAAAAAAATAAATAAATTAAATAAAATAAAATATTCAGGGGACTTCCTTTCAAAATTTCAATTATACTTTTAGCAGAAAAAAAAAGGCTAAAGTTAGAACCCAAAATAACCAAGACAATCGAGCAAAAATAGTAAAATTGATAGACAATATATTATAGAACTACACTACAAAGTTATAATAATCTAAATATAGTACTTGCATAGGAACAAACACATAGGCCAAAGAGAGAGAATAAAACCCAGATATAAATCTATATATTTACAGCCAGCTGATTTTTGACAAAAGTTTCGAGAATACACAAACACAATGGGAAAGGACAGCCTCTTCAATTAATGTGAAGAAAAGTGGATATACATGTACAATAATGAAATTAGATATTCACCTCACACCCATCTACAATTATCAACTCAAAATGACTTAAATTTAAATCCCAGGACTAAAACTACTAGAACAAAGCAGGAAAAGTATCATAGCTCTGGTCAAGGGAAAGATTTGTGTTACACCAAAAGCACAGGCAACAAAAACAAAACTGAACAAATAGGATTATGTCCTGCTAAAAAGCTTTTACACAATGAAAAGAGACAAATTATGAATGGGAGAAAATATTTTGCAAACTACACATCTGATAAGGGACTAATATCCAAAATATAGTAGGAATTCAATAGCAAGGAAACAAAAGATCTAATTTAAAAGTGGGCAAAGGATGCAGACATTTTTCAAAACCACACAAATAATTTGTGTAAAAGAATACTCCACATTACTGAGCATCAAGGAAATGCAAATTGAAATAAAAAATGTCACCCAGCCCATTACAATGGCTGCACACAACAAGATGTGTTAGCAAGGATGTGGAGCGAAGCGAACTTTCCTGTACTGTTGGTGAGAATATAAATCAGGGTAGCTATTATGAAAAGCAGGATGGAGTTTTTTCAAAACTTTAAAATTCCAGCTTGGTATAATGGTACACACCTGTACTCTAGCCCTCTGGGAAGCTGAGACAGGAGGAGTGTAAATTTGAGCCCAGCCTAGGCAACTGAGTGATTTACCCTATCTCACATCAAAAAAATAGAGTTGGGGCAGGGATTTAGCTCAGTGGTTCCAGCACCTGCCTAGCAAGCACAAGGTCCCTGGTTTGATCCCCCATAACCACATACAATACTACAACTAACAATCAGTACCATATAGCACAATGCCAGGCGTGGTGGTTTACACCTGTAATCCCAGCACTTGGGAGGCAGAGGCAGGAGGACTGCTGAGTTTGAGGCTTGCCTGGGCTACATAGTGAGCTCAGGGCCAGCCTGAACCTTGTCTCAAAAAAAAAAAAAAAAGAAAAGAGTTGGGAGTGTAGCTCAGTATGAGGCCCCAAGTTCACTCGCTAGGGTTGATAACTACTATATGACCCAGAAATCTGACTGTCGGGTATATATCCCAAGGAAATTAATATGCTGAGAGGAACTATGTACTGTCACATTCAGCATAATGCTATACACAATAGCCAAAATAAGGAATCTAATTGTTTATCAATGGACAAATAAAGTGATGCATATATACAAATGGAATATTCAGCCATAAAAAGGGAAATCTTGTATAACAAGATGGATGAATCGAGGAAATTAAGTGAAATAAGTCAGGCACAGAAAGACAAATGGCATATATTCTCATTTATGCTTGGAGTCTAAAAAAGTGGAAATCACAGAAGTAGAAAGAATGGTAGTTACTGGGGTGTGTGGAGGAGTGATTAAAAAGAGGTGAGATGCTGCTCAAAGGGCACAAATTACTATATAAAATACACACACATAACACACACACACAGAAGAAAACCTAACCTCAACCCCTTCCCGCCCTTCCCCATCCCTTTCTCCCTCCCTGCCCCCATATGGTACACAGATGGCAGCCAGCTGCAAACGCTAAAGACAGTACTCACCCAACCGTACCAGCATCCTGGGACTGTTGAAATAAGTTTCTGTTGTTGAGAAAGAGAGGAAGAAAAGAGAAAATCTTCTAAAGAGGCAATTAAATAATCTGAAAATACTCATCATTTCCAAGAGTCACAATGCAAGAATAGCAATAGCATTCCATAAATATCTGTAACATCTTAGAAAACAAAACTACCTTTTGTTTAAAAAAATATATATTAAGAAAATAAGATTGACATTTTTTTTTTTTCTTGAGACAGGGTCTCCCTTTGTAGTCCAGGCTGGCTCTGAGCTCACTATGTAGTCCAGGCAAGCTTCGAACTCAGCAATCCTCCTGTCTCTGCCTCCTGAGTGCTGGGATTACAGGCGTGAGCCACCATGCCTGGCACTGTGGTATGTGGTAATGATTGCTGGTGGGTGTGAGTCACCATGCCCAGCATTGTCTGTGGTTACCGGGATCGAACTCAGACCTTGCGCTTGTGAGGCAGGCGCCAGAACCACTGAGCTAAATCTCCGGCCCCAGATTGACATTTTAAAAGTGAAATCACAAGAACATTTAGCATGTGTTTTAGAATTTTTTACATTTATTATATTACCAACAAAAACCTATATACAGATATTACAAAGGTAATAAAACATTCTGTACAATAGAAGTATTTCAACATTTTAAACAGCTATTTCATATTGATACAAGCATAACTTTAAATAATTTAACAATGTTTGAGAACTTTTAAAAATTGTTTTCATTCCCTTCAAATTCGTTCCAGTCATACCGAAAAAAAAAATCAGATTTTGTATTCTATGGAATCTGTATTCATTGCAGCCAAGTATTTGTGCACTGAGCCACAGTCCTGTCCTCTGTATTTTTTTTATTTTGAGAGTTTTGCTATTTTCCTTCCTCAGCTTCCCAGGGTGCTGGGATGACCAATGTATGGCACTACACTCAACCTAAGTGTGGTTACTTTTAAAAAGATACATTTTGGCAAGAGCAAGGTCCCAAGTTCAATTCTCAGTACCAGAAGAAAAATAATTTAAAAATATATCTTTATCTTGTTTGTTAAAAGGGATAGTAGGAACATAAGTTTTTTTTTTTTTTGCTGCATGAAAAATGTACAGATATGGTTACTTCTGAGATGATTTTACCACTGTTAAGCATGTGCTTTAAATTTTATGATATATTAGTTAAAATATTCATTCGACTAAGTCTAAAAAGATACAAGCAAACCATATATTTATCTGATTACCTATTCGTGGCTTATCATAATAAGTAGCATAAAATTTTCTGTATATGTGATATAAAAAAATTCTAGCTTCAACCTGAGAAAAAAATGAGAAACCTTTCAGTAGAAACTTCATTAGAATCAAAGTATCCCCAATTCACAATCAACTCTGCACAAAGATTAGGATCACAGAATTTTGAAAGTAAATTCAATAATTGCCATTATGTTCAAAAGGAAATAATTCTGCAAAGAATAAGTCCAAAAGAAGATTCTCTAGATCTGGCAATAGCTACTCACTCTAAAGAGAAACCCACTACAGGGCTCTTAAAAAAAAAAAAAAACATCTAATCCACCGTGGTTTTTCTCTTCAGGGTATTAGGTATCCAGGGGTGTTTGGATTAGAGATTAATCAGAGTGAAATGACATACACAGATGTTGGTTTATTAATTATATTTGACACTGCAATTTACAGTGTTTCTTTTTAGACATTATTTAACATAAAACATACTTTATTGAGGTAGAGAGGCTGGGTATTATCTGACTAAAAACAGTCTCCATTCTCTTTTGTTTCTCCATGCTGTTTAACAGCATGTGGTAGTCTTCCAAACTCAATTTCTGATAAAAACTGTATTACTAGGCAGCCTGGATTACCAATTCTAAATCTCTTCAACATGGACAATATAATGAGTTTTCCTGAAGGATGAGGTTAGAAATTAACAACCTAGCCCCTTCTGTACAGAAAGGTCATGAGTGGACAGGCCCAGTTACCAATGTAAAAGGCCATTTTAAGACAGCAGATTCTGAACACAAATCAGAATAGGAAGTGGGCAATGGTCTGCGGGAAATGCCTAGGATAAGTATTATATGCATGTTTACATATATAAAAATTAAAATTGGTCTACTTGATGCAGTTGGCTTTATGAGTTACTCCTCAAAAGAAAGGACATCTTTGAGAGCAAGAGCCTTCTCATTCACTTGCCTCACTCCACTTCCTGCTTTGTACATTAGACATTCAAAAACGTGATATACGATTTATCATGCAAAGACTGGAGTATCTGTGCAGAGGCAGAGTGCCAAGGGCACACATGAGGGACGCTGGAGGTTAGACCTGCTACAGAGAAGAAAGAATAGCTAGGTCAAAGTTATGAAATGATCCTAGTAACTAGAATTTATACCTGAAATCCATGGTACTGCTATTTTCAGTAGAGCTACTTTTAATTCTCAAAGGCCTGTAGGAAGTTTTGAAAAAAGAAAACGAGGGCAGCACGTCAAGGCAGAGAAGTGTGTTTCCTAAGACAACTACTCTTGGCATTGTTGCTTCTCCTGAAAGGTGAAGTAGCTTTTCTTTTACAAACCACCCCTGCCCACAGGGCTGGAGCACTCCTGTGTGAGGTTCACCCTTCCCCTCTAAGAACAGCATCAGCTATGCCAGGGACTGTACTGAACGCTGGAGTCCCAGAGATGAACGAGACAATTTGCAGCAACATCTACATTCTGTCACAGGGTGGGGCTATCCACAGCTGCACCTCGGCTAGGGATGCAGGACGAAGCCTTGTGGAGGGGCCCGGTCTGAAGGATGAGGGGGTCATACTCGTAGGGACTCCTGCTACCCACTAGCATGTATGGGTAGAAGTAAAACTATTTTTCTGAATGACATTATCCAGATTTCAGGTGCTCATTAGCCACATGGCTCAGGACACCACGGATTAGCAGTGGGAAAAAACAATTCCACTGTTTAAGGGAAAAAAAAAAATACAGGCAGTGAGCTGGACTGCACTGGTTCCAAAATCAGAATACTTAGCCAGAATGTAAGCTCCACGAGGGAATGTACTATTTTAAGTGCCACTGCATTCCAAGCACTTCAAACTAAGCCTGCCAGGTAATACAAGTTCAATCATTCTTGTTGAGTAAATTGTTAAATGAAACTAAAGGTAAAAGAATGTATGTTCTACTTGCAAAAAAGTAGATGTAGAGTAAGTACATGTTAAAAGTATGGAGGTCTGACAGAAAATATGTTTTGTCCAAGGGAAACTGTAATAAGAATGTATAAGGAGAATTTATTTTTAAACCTATAGATTTCTATTAGTTCCTGTTTGCAGTACAAAATTTCACTGTGAGCAGTTTGTACATGCAAATGCAAATCTTAATTCTTTTTCTGCCCCTCCCATCTCTTGGTCCCCATCCCATCTGCAAAAGATCTATCTTCCTGCCTCTTCTGGTCTATATTTGTGTGTGCATGTGTATGTGGGGGTGAGGAGGGGAAGACTGGAGGGTTGAACCCAGAGCCTTTATACTGAACTACATCCCCAGCCCATTTATGTATGTATGTATGTATGTATGTATGTATGTATGTATGTATGTGTATACGTATGTATTTACTTATGTATGTATTTATTTGTGAGAAGGGTCTTGCCAAGTCCCTAAGTTGCCCAGGCTGGGCTTGAACTTGTGGTCCTCATGTCTGAGTCTACCAGAGTGCTGGAATTATAGGAATGGGCTACCCAGCTGGCTTGGGGAATGGGATATTTTTAATAGGAGCATAAGTGAAATTCTTGTTGGGGGAAATAAAGAAGGCTTTCATTAAGAAAGCAGCAGCAATGAAGAAAGGGCGGATATGAGAGATTTTTAGGAGGCAGATTCAAAAGGAGTAAACATGAGTATGCAGAAGATAAAGAATACAATATGACTTTGAGGGCTCTATTAAATATCTCAGGCGGTAAATGATAATGCCATTAAACAAAGTAAAGGATGCAACAGGAGAAGTCAATCTGTATGGGCATTCAGGCAGCATGAAAGAAAGCTAAACCTGTGGACTCTGCTGAGACTGAACTGGAGGGGGAAAAAAAAGCACCAACTCAAGGCTGTGGTTGGGATTTAGAGGAAAAACTGCCTCAGAGAGGAATCATGTCTAAAAGAGCCAGAGAGACCACCAAGCAGAATGTTGTACATAGGACAAACAGTAATGTCTGATAAAAAGTTATAGGATTTGATGGGGAGTGGGGAGACTCAGTCTCTGGACATATATCCCAGATATCACAAGGAAACAGCAGTGGCTAAAACAGTGATCGACGCACTGAGGAAAAGCTGAGAAGTGAGGAAACAGGCCGCGCACTTCAGAAGTTAGGGTGCGAGGGGAAGGAGCACAAAGGTGATAGGAAAGTCTTTGTTACTGTCTCGTTTCTGTTGTTGTTGGCCTTTCTTTTTAGGCTGGAGAAGACAGCTACCATGTTTGTACAAAGACAAGAAGAACTAAATGGTGATATAAGGATACAGTAAACACGGAATGGGATATAAAGAAGGGATCCATCACACCACGGAGTTTATAAAGGAAGGACAATTTCCTCAGAACTAAAATGAGAGGAAAAGGAGAAGGACATGGTTAAATGCATTTTAAATTGTAAACTAAATTCTACATTCAGTAAATAGCACCTGATAAAGAATCTATTGGAAATACTGTAAACACAAGACACAGCTGACCCTTAATTCATCTTACAGAGGAAAAATACTGCAGAACAAGCCAATGCTTACTTAGTTAAAATCCACCCAGCTAGTCTGTTTAAACTCATCAGTGCTGATTCATATGAAACTAAGATTATATATTTTTAAAATAACATACTACCTACCAATCACCATCTGGAGATATCCTGGGTTCATATTCTGAACAGGAAAGAAATTATACCCTATGTTTTTTCCCCCATTGCTGGTAAGTTCTACTAAAACTATGTTAATATACTTGTGATTTTTTAAATTTTACATGACAAGTATTTCTTTTTGAAATCATAATTTGAAAATATCCTAGTTCTTAGTTAGGGGTTTAAATCTTTTCTTTTGCTTTCTGGATCCTCCTAACCTCCAGTCTTACCTTGCTCTCCTTCCTATTTCCCAGTGTGGCTCAATTGGGAATTTTTATTCATACGATATTCACATAGTCTCCATTTTTGACTTAATAATTTGTCAATTAATGGTTTGGGTGAATTCTGTAAGTGAAAGGAAGCCTTTCTCAACAAGGATGTACTTACCATTTTGGGGAGTTTACTAATGGTTTGGGAAGACTCTGTATAAGTAAAATGACACATTATTTCTAGCCAAGAATATGTTCATATTTCTATCAAGGATATATTCAACATCTAGATACATTCTAGCTCTAAGATAAACTAGGTCTTCAATATGTTACTTAGCATCATTGTACCATCACAATTAAATTACCGCTCAAATTCAACTATCATTTTGCCACAGTTATTTTGCTTTTAGACAATTTGGATTACCATTATTAATAGTGGACTTGAATGTATATGATTCTAACAAAAACCTAATGTCAAATAACAGAATATAAAAGCCATAAACATCTAATACCAGTATTCTGTCAAAAAACAAGGTTTTGTTGGTAATACTTCGAATGTTTAATAAATATCTGTGGAGTGCTTAACATGAGGCAGACATTGTACTACAAATTGGAGAGTTCACAGTAAACAAAACACAAGAATGTCTGCTCTAATGCAGCTTATATTCCAGTAAAGGATACACATAATAAATGTTCAATCAAGTCAGATCATAGTAAGTGCTACACATGTACAGAGATCAGAAAGAACAATAGTAAAATTTAGTAAAGGTAGGCCTTTGATCACTGTCACAGTTAAGCTTGTCAACTTGACTGGCTTGGGAATCCTGAGATTGGTAAAGCACACTTCTGAGCGTGTCTGGGTGGGTCACAGAGGTGTGACCTTGAGAACTCTATCTGGTCTCCAGCTCCTTCCTCACTGATGTTTTCTTCCTGGTGCTTTGCTTCCAGTTGCCATGAATTAAGCAACTTTGCCTGACTATATGCCCTTCTGCCATGATGTTCCTGCTTTGGAGCCACTGACCATGAATTGAATTCTCTGAAACTACTAGCCAAATAAAACTCTCCTCCTAACATTATGGGTGTTAGATATTTTGTCCAGCAACAGGAAAGGGGCTACAGAATATTGGTAGCTCAGAAACAGAGTTGTTGCTGTGACTGTACCTGATCCTGTGCTTCAGAAGCTTTTTGAACTGGTGGATGAATTTGGAAAGATTTGAGGATGCAAGTTAGAGATGCACTGGAATACTTTAAGCAAAGCCTGGTGAGTAATTCAGAGAACTTAGAAGGCCAGAATACTAATAGGAATGTACATGGTTAAGGCTGTACTCAAGGTTTTAGACAGGAACAACAACTCTTGAAAATACTGAACCAAAGGTCATATATATTATACTCCGGCAAAAAAAGTCCTATTTTGCTCATATCCTGAAGAAGTTGAGTTTGAGGGTAGTAGATTAATTGATCTGGTAGAAGAAATTTCAAGGTAGCCCAATGTTTAGGCAGTGGTATAAATATTACTAATATTTGCCAGATCTGTAAGTGAAAACTGGAGGCTGAACTATCTGAAAAACTCTGGCCTAAAAAGAACCTTGTATAAAGTTGGGGCCAAAAGAAACATGGTTCTGAAGAGATTAGTAGCACAATTTAAAAAAATCAAGGACTTTAAACTGGGACAAGAAGAAAGATACATTGAGAGCATGTCAAGAATTGGTAAGATCCTACCTGCTGCAGGCTCAAGGATATGATATAAAAGTATAAACCTTTCACTTAAGAATGATTCTTTCCAATGAATTGGATATGGGAAAGAAAAGAATCAAGGATGATGCCAAGATTTTTGGCCTGGGGAATTAGAAGCATGGCATTGCCATTTACTGAGTTGGAGAAGACTGAAGAAGCAAGTTTGGGAGGAAAGACCAAGAACTTAGGTTTGGATGTATTAAATATGAGCTTTAATTAGATTGCTAGATGTCAAACAGGCAGTTGGATGAGACCACAGGGAGTGAGAAAACCTAAGAAAGAAGAAAGATGCAAAGAAGCTTCTTCCTCTTGAAAACACAAGTGATGAGCTCAAGTCATAAGCCACTTTAAAGATACAGATTTCAATAGTATAAAATGGAGGAATCCTCCCATATCTTAAAAGCTCACTTCAACTGCCTTCTGTACAACTTAATATTTTAAAGACATTTTGATTTATATATAAATCTGAGAGATTCAAAGAAGCCTCAGAAAACCCCTTAGGGGTGCCCAGGCCTCAAAAAAAAAAAAAAAAGTTATTTTTCCAATGGCATAGCCATTACAAGTTTTCCCTTAAATTTGCTTAAAAGCAAATATCACTTAATGATACATGAATATGTTATAAAAGAAATATAAAATTAGAAAAAACTCAGCTTGCTTTAATGTTAGAGTCTTTCCTAGGGAAATACAGCATGTAGAATTCTCAAGATTGAATTCACATCCTACATACTCTCGGGTCTGATCTTTCAAAAGAAGAAACAGGAAGAAAAAAGACAATATCTCATTCTTTTGTGCTTTTGGTTTTTTTGTTTGTTTCATTGTGGTACTACTACTGAGCTAAATCTGTAGCTCTCTTTTTGTTGGCTTCTTGAGATAGGGTCTCATAAGTAAGACCAGGCTAGTCCTGAATGCATGATCCTCTCCCTCAGTTTCCTGACTGCTAAGGTTAGAGGTATGTACCACCATGTTTATCTTAACTTTTCTTTTTATAACAGCTTCCAAATTTTTTATTCTGTATACATCCAATGGTTGTGTTCTATATACATCTGAGGTTTTATACTTCTATGAAAAAGAAGTTTCAAAAATAAAAATAGCTTTGTGTTGTACTTTTGGTTAGACAAATACAAAATACTGTATCTGTATAGACATTACCAAAATGATAATGAACATTTTAAAGGATTTAAATCCTACAAATTACACTTAAAAAAAATCATATGTAAAGGAGTCACTCACTTGCTCACTCTGCATATTACCAATATTTGAATACTGACTATTTTGAAAACTATGGTTGTTTGGATTAGTGGCATTTGATGGTCCTGGCTCATTTATCAGGCTGTTATCTGCACAACTAAAGTCAGATCGCTCAAATGCATCTGACTGTGAAACAAAAACTGCAGTATTGGAATTGGTCCCTACTGACATACTAGAAGAAGACATCTGATGGAGCTGTCCCAAGTCTCTTGGGTCTAACACTGAATTACAGGAGGGGTTCTCAAGATTCATGCTCACAAGTCTAGAGTTATCTGTCTCCCCGATGCTGTCACTGCTGGCTGTCATCACATTAGACAGCATGGTAGCATCAGAAATACCATATAAGTGAGCTGGTGACATAGAGGTTTCCATTCTGCCTAGGTCATCAGTATTGTTATAAATGCATGCATTAGAAGCATTTAAGTCATTCCCGGGAGGCAATGTCAGGAATGGTTGGATGCTTTGTGAATTAGATGGAAGTGTCCCTGTTGAAAAGCCACTCAATGAGCGTGAGGTGGGGTGGGGCCCCGATGACCAGTTTGAAGAATGCTGAGATACCACTGAGGACATGGCTGAAGCATGATGTAATAATCCACTTGACATGGACACTGATGAGGGATAGTAGGGTTCTGCTTGACTTGAAACCCCTGATGGCCTGGGTATATCTGGAATAACTGTACCATGAGGAAACAAGTTTGATTCTGTGGGGAAAAAAATGTATTTTATGAAATTAAAATGGACAAAATTGTACACAGCATTATTTCTAAATTAAAATTGGAAAAACATTAATAAAGAACAAAATTTTTTTTTTAAGTTTTTTTTGAGACAGGGTCTCACTTTGTAGTTCAGGCTGGTCCTGAACTATGTAGCCCAGGCTAGCCTTAAACTCATGACAATCCTCCTTCTTCTGCCTCCTGAGTGCTGGGATTACAGGCGTACAGGCCCTCACCATCACGCCCAGCCTTTTTTAATGTTTTTTTTTTGAGACAGGGTCTCGCTTTGTAGTTCAGGTTGGCCCTGAGCTCACTATGTAGCCCAGGTAAGCCTCGAACTCAGCAATCCTCCCATCTCTGCCTCCCAAGTGCTGGGATGACAGGCGTGAGCCACCACGCCCGGCACTGTGGTATGTGGTATTGATTGCTGGTGGGTGTGAGTCACCACGCCCAGCATTGTATGTGGTTACCGGGGATTGAACTCAGGACCTTGCGCTTGCGAGGCAGGTGCCAGAACCACTGAGCTAACTCTCCAACCCCTAATGTTTGGTTTTTTTTTTTAATTTTTTTTGAGACAGGATCTTAATAAAGGAAAATTTAAAAGCAACTGATGTAACATTGCAAATAAAAGTTCTAAAAAATGCATTAAAATTATTACTGAATTCTGTAATATGCAATGTTTATAAACATACATAAAATGGTTTTTGTCACTCATTTTGTGATATGGAATTTCACTGTAAATATGAAAATCTACCTTTTGAGGCCCTGTACATATATTTTCAAAAAGTGAAAGATAAATATGAGAATTTCAATTGACAGAAATTAAATGGCCATCATTTCAGTCTTACTTTTCTGGAGAAAATGGAAGGATGGGGAAAACATGTATTAGCAATGAGTGCAAAAATAACTATTTTTTTCCTCAGTACTGGGGATCGGACTCAAACCTTTGTACTTGTGGGGCAGGTGTGGTGCCAATGAGCTAAACCTCAGTCCAAACAATAATTTTTAAGATATATTAAGCCGGACCGGAGATTTAGCTCAGTGGTTCCAGCGCCTGCCTCACAAGCGCAAGGCCCTGAGTTCAATCCTGGTAACCATATACAACGCTGGGTGTGGTAACTAACACCCACCAGCAATTGCACCATATACCACAGTGCCAGGCGTGGTGGCTCACACCTCTAATCCCAGCACTCAGGAGGCAGAGACAGGAAGATTGCTGAGTTTGAGGCTTGCCTGGGCTACACAGTGAGCTCAGGGCCAGCCTGAACTACAAAGCAAGACCCTATCTCAAAAAAAAAAAAAAAAAAAAGATAATTGACTAGACAGATCTAATAACTTCTCTCATCAAACAGTGCAATTTAGTGAAATTATTATTGTATGAATAAACTATACTTTCTCAAACAATAAATACCCCAAACATATTTTTCAATACAATGTTCAGAAGCCAAGTTCAATTCACTTATTAATAGCAGGACAAAATTTGTAGAAAAGGAAAATATCAAGGAAATGGTTGTTTATTCTTAAAAATAGAATTCTATATTGAATGTGATTGTGATATGATATGTATATATGATGTACCAATAAAGATAAAAATTTTTAAGAAAAGAATTCAAGGGTACTGTGCAAAGCACTAGACTTTCAGATCACAAGCAATAGTCTAAGGGGGATAAAATACCTTTTTTGATGAATCTCCCTTCTCCACTTGACCCTGGGGGGATAGGTCTTGGTCTCTCTGGAAAATTAACTGTTAAATAAAGATTTTCCATTAATAAATACAATTTGAATAATTTATCACCAAAATCTGCAAAATCAAATAAAACAAAACCTACTTAAATATGAATCAATCTAAAATATTCTTACCAGAATCTTGCCAAAGTTTCTGGAAAAATGGAATTGTTCTTTGTTTCTTTGATTTATTGCCATAAGTATCTGATTAAAAAAAGAAATCAAGAAAAAAGAAAAACCAAGAAAATAAGTCAATTATAATGAGATTATGCTTCCTCTCCATTAATAGTTACCTTATTTATATATAGAAAATGCTTTAAAGAATTACATATAATATGGATTTAATAAGGCTATTATTATAAAGTATGTTCCAAATTTGTGGCAAAGTATACTTTTCTCTTAACAAAAATAGTTCTCTTCAAAATAGTTACTTTGTTTCTTATAATACCTGTAAGTCAATACCAACTAATGAAATGAGGACTAAAGCAAGATAAGGAAAAGGACTAAAAAGTTTTCCGTCTGTAAAATGGCCCCAATAAGGACAAAAACAGACTACCAAAAATAAAACAAACTTTAATAAACATTTTAGATACTTTGAAATTATTTTAGCTAAATCAAATGTTCTTAAGATGCAAATAGCAAAAAAAACTGTGAAACTTACAGGAAAAGAAATGTACATTGTAAATACACATAACTATTTAAATGTATCATGCAATGTTACTAATAGGATCAACTTTAAGAAATATATAAATTAGTAATACCACAATGTTATGTCATACCTTTTTCATCTGGCAGATATCTAAAATCCATAGATTCACTAACTTCCTGGTCAGAAGGTCTCCGTAGCTGCATTTTTACTGTTACTGGTTCTGTTATAGCTTTGCAATATGGAGGAGTCTTGAAAACAATAGCCACTTGACGGTGTACGTCAGCTTGTGAAAAGATACCTTTTGCTTCCCAATCATTCAATACGAATCGAACTTCTATGTCATCTAGTAAATAATAAGTCACAGACATAACATGAGAAAACACAGTAACATATAACTATTAATCTAAAATTCATTCTGGATTCAAAGAAAAATAAATACCTTTCTGAACTTTGTCACAAAGTAAAAATATTTCATCTCCTCCCCTGACACTTCCACAGTTCTTGTTTACACGACAAATTCTTAGTTCTGCAGTATTTGGGGCACCTAAATATAAAGGAATACTCACACACTTAATTCTGTTGTAAGGAGGAGAATTTGAAGTCATTTACATAATAGATAAAAACTTTTAATGTACAGGTAAAAGACTGAATTAATCAACCATGTGTCTCTTTTTTTAAATTTTTACCTATGCTAGCTTACAGCCTTATAATTTTATTTCTAGGAAATTTTTTCTAAATAAATCTCCCTGTCTCTGATTCTAACTCTTCCAATCTATCCAACACACTGTCACCAGATTAATCTTCTTAAATCATTGTCCATATCTCTAGGGCAATGCAATTTTCTGTGTTTGCTTTTATCTGGCTAACATGATTATAATCCTGTAGTTTTCACTGGTATTTATGGCTCTCCAAGATGAGGAAATACTGATCTACCTTAAAGTCCTGTCTCACTATCCTTTTACAGGCAAATTAGATATATTCACCCATATACTGGTAAACATATGTGTTTACACATTAAGAAAATATTTAAGGGTAGTTTCATAATCAAATGATAAATTTCTTATCTTTTGATCTAGTATTCTACTTCTGGAAATCTATGTGAGAGAAATATCTGCATACAAAACAATTTATTGTAGTATAGTTAGAGAGAGGTAGGAAGAGATAATGAAGGAAGCAAATACAGTAATGATTTCATTAAATTATGATACTCATATAATGAAATAGTCTATTCCTGAAAAGAAAAATGTAACTAAAAGGAAAAGAAGTTCAAGACACATTGCTAAAGGTTTATAAAAATATCAACGATAACTTTTTTATTTTTATTTTTTTGGATCCAGGTCTCACTTTGTAGTTCAGGCTGGCTCTGAGCTCACTGTGGAACCCAGGCTAGCCTCGAACTGAGCAATCCTCCTGCTTCTGAGTGCTGGGGATTACAGGCATGAGCCACCATGCCCAGCACTGTGGTATGTGGTACTGATTTCTGGTGGGCATGAGTCACCATGCCTGGTATTGTATGTAGTTTCTGGGGATCAAACCAGCGACCTTGCACTTGCTAGGCAGGTGCCAGAACTACTGAGCTAAATCTCCGGCCCTCAGTGAAAATTTTTAATGTTGCAAAATTATTTTGTGTGAATGATTATGATGATGATGATGCATCTGTATATATGAAGAAGAAATTGCCAAAACAGGCATCAAACAACTGTTTATCTTTGGAGGATGAGATTATAGGAAATTTACTTTTTTTAAAACATACATTTCTGTAAGGTCTAAGATTTTCCAAGAATGAACATATATTTTTCTAGTTATCGAAATAATTTAAAAATTAATATATTTTAAAAACCCAACTAAGAAAGTCTATAAATATAAGAAAATAAAGCACTTACGGTTGTCATAAATTGGGTTAGAGACAACAGGAGGTAGCACAGTTGTCAAATTACCATGTTCATCAGGGAGAAAAACTTGAAAACATAGTCTGACCACATTGAGGTCACAATCTTCAATATCAAGCAGCTGTTGTTCAGGAACTGAAGAGTACAATGTTCTTTTTAGAATTGGTACAGTCACAGAATCAAAATCCTGCTACATCTTGCTTTCCACTCCTTACAGCCCATAACTTTGCATAGTGTCTGTATCTGTACTAACTAATGGTCCCTTTCATAATCAAGTTTCACTATCTGAGAACATTTGATAAATTGTAATCATGATCGGGATGTAACTATCTCAGTTACCTGGGATTTAGAATAGAATGTAAATACCAAAAACTTTTAAAAATGGAAGCAAATTATACACAACAGATCAAAATCTGTACATTATCTTGTAAATCTTGCAAGAATTATTAACATTCCTCTCTTTACAGATGAGGAACTTAAATGAAATTACTTGTTCAAAGTTTCATAGTTAAGAATTAGTAAGATGGTAATTTGAATTCCAATCATTCAACCTAGAGCCTATGTTCTTAAAAATTAAATCAGAAAATTTTACTTACATTCTACATAAAAATGACACACACACACAGGAATACAGAGTAAGATTTAGATTAACACTTTAGGGATGAAATGTCAAAGCAGATACCAGATGATGTAGGACAGCTTGTTTCCAAAAGAAACTTTATATACAAATTAAGTTTGCTTTTAAAAAAAAAAAGACCTGCC